>JAPYZC010000241.1:0-111201 GCA_030522665.1 Ichneumoninae sp. A BG-2022a
TCCGGTGTGAACTTTTGATTTCACTTTTTATACCCAATCCTGGGATTGGGGTGCCATTTTAGACTCTAAAATTTAGGCTCATTTTAGAGCCGCGCTGACGTTGGATCACACCGCGTAGATGTTACTTTACGCACGCTACTCGTACTGTACGCACGCTTGTTTTACTTTACGCATGCGTCTCGTACTTTACGCACGCTTCTCGTACTTTAGGTGCGCTTCTCGTACTTTCCGCACGCTGGCTCGACGTGCCACAATCAGCAGTCACGGAGTATCGCAAATTACTATTTGGATACTTTAAAAAAAGTAAATAATTAATTGTAGGAGAAGAAAAATATCATGGGGCTTACGATTGAAAATGTCGTTGCGCAATTTTACAGTCGACGGTCGTCCATCGGCGATTGGCTTATAAAATTTACCGGTAAGAAGGCACGAATGTATGGCACCGGAATGACCGATTCCTGGAGAGTGGATCGGTGTGCCGCTGTCCTCACAGCCGGAGAGAAGAGATGAAAAATGTCGTCGGCCGGGCTGCAGCGAAGAGGGTGAAGCTCAATTGGCCATTTCAACTCCGATCACGTATCCGGAATATCCGCCTTGGATGTAACTTTTATAGACTCGATTCGAACTTTGTGCCATGTAATTTTTGCACATTGAACGTAACACTTTCTTCTATGGTTCACTCCGAGCCTCGATGGTCGGCGCATACTGTTCGATCCTGGCGCGAAACGCGACACTTATCGGTAACAGGTTAAATAAACCGGTACATTTTTGCATGTTGCTATCGCGTCCAGTGGCGGATTTAAGGCTGATGAACAAAAATGATTGGTACGGAGCTTAAATCATAGCGTCAATATTGCAATCGCTGGAAATTCGAAAAAAAAAAATAGAGTGAAAAGCTCTGACAAAAAAAAACTAATTTGGCACATCCGAAAGATTTTTGTTACATTTTGTCACCTGGAAATAATTATCATTGAATTATTTTTGAATAGGCGGCTTGATTTTGTTTTAGCACAATAGTCTAAATCAATGTGTATATTTTCGATACATATAGCATGTATACGCATTACATGATTAAAATTATTCACTTTTTACAACAACTTAGTGTACACAAACGTCCACAATTTTTGATTTTTTAATTTTATAGTTTTATACTTTTACAAACAAAAGTACAATCTAAAATTGTCAATGGCACGGGAAATAAAGGGACATGTTCGTGTATTCAAATAAGTGACAAGCGGTTTTGTCACTTATTTAACAAAATGATTTTTACGAAATTTCGCATTCCGATTTTACGAATTTTTTTTTACTGTGTGCGATGTTCGCTACACCGCACTAGTATCGCATAATATTTTATGCAACGAATGCAGGCTAAGTGCTACTCCGTGCCTGCTGATTGTAACGCTGTACCGCGTGCATAAAGACCGAGCAGCGTACAATAAATTCCGGAAATCGCACGCAAAAGAGCCGGCAATTTACTAATCGTGCGCTTACGCCGGGGATTTACTAAACGCATGGCTGCAAAGCGCCACTTACGCCACTCTCGGCAGGCACGGAAAAGCGCTACTAATTTTCATTCATCCGTTGTGTAAATAGATTTACACAAGATTCAGCATTTTCGGTCGTCAATTTTTTTGTTTCCTCAGCGCTGCGATGCCCCCGAAGCTCGGCTCCCCTAAGCAATTACTTAGGCTGTAGCAATATCAACAATTGCTGTAGGCAAATGGCATACATTGCCTGCGCCCAAATCCATCATCGATCGCGTCCTGAAACATATTTATTTTATTTGTTATTTTTTTTTCACGTCAAATTCCACGCCACCAGCGAGTGGTTTGAGGATTAACTGTAGAGTAAACGAGTGGATTTGATGGCATGCGATGTACCGAGTGCGAGTAAATAATTTCGCGCGAAAGCTCTCGTACAGCCCAGAGACTTGAGTGTAAAAAATAAAAATAAATAACAGGGCCACCGACTCTCGCGCCATTGCGTTTAGCGTTAGCGGAAAACGAAATGGAAGAGTGTGTTGGCCTCATGAGATGCACGTATGAGCGAGGCTGCTTTAAAATTCATTGAGCATCGCTAGTGAGAGGGCACGTGAAAGGAGGAAAAACGAGAGAAAAAAAAGCACCAAGAATCGCCGTGCGAAAGAGCTTGAATAAAACCCACGTTACACTATGTTGTAGTCGGGGTAAACGAACGAACGTTGTTTTACAACCTAACAAGCTTCCGCAACGAGTTGCGAGTTAGTTTCCGCATTCCTGTCTGGGGGGAAAAAAGTGTAATTAATCCCGTTTCAACCGCGCGTGTAATATTCGTGTCTTTTTTAGTTCATCCCTCGCCGCAAGATTAGCCCAAGATCCTCCGCCGCGGATTCCCGCACCGCGCGATTTCCCGCACGATTTATATCCCGTGGCGAAGATTTTCAATTTCCCCCCCCATTCGCACCCGAATAATTGGCTTGCGGGAATGAACCCCGGAAGACGGAGAAACTTCGAGCCACGAAGTTTAGTAAGAGATAAATATTGCTCTGTGTACGCAATCGCGGCGAAACATTCTCTTGATTGTACAACCGGCGCACAAAGTTCCTAACTTCCATCTTCCGCCCCCCACTCGTCCGATACCTTATTTCTCTTCGACTGGTTTGCTCCCACCTGACTCACACTTACATATATATAGGTATCTCTCTATAATATAAAAAGATTTCGCCGTCGCCGCCGTGTCAAGAATCGTGGGGCGAGGGCAGTGCTTGGCTCGGTGACCGCGGTTGCCCATCCAAGTATAGACCCGTCTTTTGAAGTATTTGGAATAATAAGGGTTTACGTTCAAAAATGGGTGCGAGCGCGCGAACCGCGCGAGCCATAATAACCCGCTTGTAATATATATATATTAGGGTGTTTTAAAAAAGGTTTTTTTTTAAATGCCTACCTTTTTAAAGTGCTGCATTTTTTGGGTACAGACGTCGAATGCTGCACCGCTTAGAATTTTTTGCTAGCGACCTCGTTTCGTGAGGTCCAATTTGAGATCGAAATCTATACTGTAAGAGGGTGGGAGGAAATTTTTTTTTTAAATGTCCTTTTTGTGAAACTCCCTAATATATATATAAGATATATATGTATATAAATAACTCAGCGACTGTACCGCGAGACCATATAAGAGACACGGATGGTACGGGGAAGGTAGAAGGTAAAGGCTGAGACGGAGGTTCGCCCGCGCGCGTTTTCAGCCCTCCCTCTCGGTGCTTTAACTTTATCGTACAGTCGTAAGATTTCGTGGCTCGCTCGGTCGAAGCTCCGGCGGCTCTTCCCGTGCGAGATGCCGCTTGGCTTTCGAGCAGGGTTGTGGCTTCGACGCTCGTTTTTCCTCCGACAAACCCCCCGCCGCTCCCCCGCACAGATAGGATTCACCCATATCCGACTGAATGAACACCGAAACTTGCCCGGATACAGCGGGAGTTCTCATTCGTTGAATTATCGACCTCTTCCGAAAGCCAATTATTTCGTAGATTCCATCGAGCCGAAGCTATGTAACGGCGGACGGGTTATCGGGGGGTCTCGACCTCGCCGGAATAAAATCAAATCCGGTTAAGCTCCACACGCTGTAGCACTCGCAGGATGTAAGACGAGTTACAGTCGCGTTGAAACTTTGCGCGATCCTCGGGAAAATCGAGATCTTCGATTATTGTCATTTACGGAAAAATTTTCGTCGTAACCGTTCGATTTGCAATTTTTTTTAAAGTTCCTATGAAATCAATAGAAATATTGATATACGAAAATCAATGCTTTTAGCGAAATAGGTCAGAGAAAAAAAAATTCGTTACTCAAGGTTCAGAAGTTACATCCGATGTTTCGTCGATTAATTTACGACCATCGATTGGCACGAGGAGTCGCGGCAGAAGGGTTATAAAAATTATTCTCGCCGATTGCTGTTTCCAAAATCTATAAAACATCTCTGCACTATAAAAATCTATAAAATATCGGCACACTTACATCTCTACTATTCACAACTCTATCTAAAGACAGCTCCAACAACTCTACCAGAAAACATCCCTACCATATTGCAGCTCTACCGGAATTGAAATAAATAATAAAACTCTATCGGAATACAAGGCTAGGCCATAGTCTTGTATTCTGACAGAGTTTTATTTCAATTCCGGTAGAGTGGTATTTTGATTGTGGTAGACTTTTTAACTGTCTGGCAAAGATTTTAATAGAGTTCTAATACGGTAGAATTGTGAGAGGTAGATATGTAAATGTACCAAAATATCTATTTACTATGATATCTATTTTCTATGTGGTATGAAAATCCATAAAACATCTATACACAACAAAAATCTATAAAAGACCGTCTTTCTGTATTTTTGGTTCCAGATTTCCGAACGCAGTGGACGGATGCAGCGAGTGGTATGAGTCTCGATGGCCCAGCAGGAAATCAATTCGCTCGATGGCTACGCGATGTACGTGGTAAGAGTGTCGAGTGGCGAAAGGAATAAGATGAACTGGATTGTGGTGCGGTGAGAGGTCTTGCGAGAGAGAGAGTGTGAGAACGTGAGCGAGCTTCACAGAGTTGTTGCCAGTGGAACCGTCGCGAATAGTGGTTGAATCCATCAGCATCGAGAAGCCCAGTGCGAGGGGTTTGGGACGCAAACGGCGTCCGCAGCGCGCGACACGACTGAGGGGGTGCGGTTCGAAGCTGCACGTAAAGAAAGTCGGATTCTGATTCACCGAAATCCAATAGAAAAAAAGTGCTCCCAAAAGTGTAAAAAAAAAAAAAACCAAACCATGTTTTCTTCCTCATCGTGACGCGATCGATGCCAGACGAAAATTCGCCGAAGCAAAAACAAAAGTTCCTCTCACCGCTCGATGATAACAAGAGAGTGTGACAATGTCGAGTTCGAGTGGATGGGCGTGGTGGTGGAGAGGTGCGCTTTTGGGCACGTTGCTCGGATGGGTGACTCTGGTGAGATTCGCGGAGGCCTGTCCTGATCGTTGCTCGTGCAAGTGGAAGGGCGGCAAGGAATGGGTCGAGTGTGCGAACCGTAGCCTCATAGGTCTTCCCCAGGGAGCCCGGGAGGAGACCCAGGTACTCGATCTGTCGAACAACCACTTGGTTCATCTGCCTTCGCAGTGTTTTCAGGCATTGAGATTGACCAATCTGCAGAGGCTCTATCTGGCCAAGTCGCACATAAGTCAAGTGGCGCCGGGAGCGCTGGACGGTCTCTCGGGCCTCGTGGAGCTCGATCTGACCGGCAACCTCATCAAGGACGTGCCGTCGGAGACCTTTCCCTCCTGTCCGGGCCTCATGAGGCTCATACTGAACGGCAATCCGATCCGCGAGATTCGTCAGGAGGCCTTCAATCCGCTGGCGCAGCTGACGAATCTCGAATTGAGCCAGTGCGAACTGGAGACGATCGAGGAGGGAGCCTTCAACGGTCTTCATTCGCTGGAGTGGCTCCGCCTGGACGGCAACATGTTGACTTACGTGCCGGACATGACGCTGCCGCTGGGTGGGAATCTTCACGGTCTCACGTTGCACAACAATCCTTGGTTGTGCAACTGCAGACTACGGCCGATGCAGGCCTGGCTGACGGAATCGGCACCGGCAGCGCCCCAGGAATCCGATCCCATGTGCAAAGCGCCGCCGAGACTCCAGGGACGGGCCATCAAGGGTGTCAAGCTCAACGACCTCGCGTGTCTGCCCGAGGTCAGCCTCAAGGAACGCGTCGACGTCGACGAGGGTGGAAACGTTACGCTCAGATGCGACGTCTTCGCCGTGCCAATGGCCAAGGTGACTTGGTGGTTCAACGGGGAGTTGTGCAAGACCCAGAGCGAGAACGACTCATTCGCTGCATCGACGTCGACGTACGTAAGGTAAGCCAAACTTCAAAATCTTACGTTGCAGGGTTTAGAAAAAAAAAATATTGATGGATCCTTTGGGCGAATTTATTGGTTCGTTCTTACGCCCGGCCGCATTTTTCGTCGGGGAAATACCGATGTGGGGAATGATTTTTCCATCGTGAGATTTCGGTTTACGAGGCCGTGCCGTTACGTTGCGCGTTTTACCCGTCAGCCTCGAAGTACGAAGGAGGCCATCGCGAAATCTTTCGCGGGCCGGGTGGATTACGTTGCCGACTCGTCGTTCCTTCCCTCTCGCAGCCACCGACCGAGAGAAACATTAAGTTTTTTTTCGTTTTTTTTTATTATCGGTGCGGGTTTCCCGGGGGATTTCCGGGATGCCGCGGCTCGTCGTACAGAGCCAGGGTGGCAAAAGAATGGGGATACGTTCCGCTGGCTCAGCGGGGCCGCCGAGTCCGAAAGAACCCGCCGTCGACCCAACCATTAGAACGCTTCAAGAAAAACCGCCACGGGTTCTTTCTCGGTTCGAAGACCCCTCTACGGCATTCTACTTTCTCTCTGTTTTTGCGGGAGGGTATTTTTTTTCTCATTCATTTTACGACTACCTCACCGCTGCCCGAATGGGAGAATAACACTTGGCTCGCGCTTCTTTTAGCCGGAATACCATCCGGAGGAAAACTTTTCCATCGAAACTTAACCGACACATTAATCATCCGACAGGGGTAGATACATGTATGCATGTGTATATATGCATACTCTAACAATATTTCCTTAAAATCAAATAAAAGACAGCCGGTCGCTGTCCCAACTAACTTCGAAAAGACAACGAAACAAGAGAGATCAATGAAATCAGCACTTTTGATTTCATTGATTTGACTTTGTTTTTTCAATCACAAACCATCGTCAACGAACTTTGTCCTCTGACCAATAGTCCTTTTCCACTGGAAAACAAATCCCAAATCCTACCAGGAACCTTCAGACATCGCGATGTCTCATCCACTCCTGCCTCGGCAGGGCTTCAAACTTTTCCACGGAAACGACACTTGTTTCTCTCCTGCACGGATTTTTCTTTCCGATCCACGTAGACTCCGTTTTCTCGATCCTCAAGGTGAATATCTCCCAATTTTGTTGGTGTCTTTTTTATTATTCCATCGAATCCGGAAACCGAAAACCGTAATTCTCACCATGGATGTCTTTGGTTCCAGATACATCCAGAAGGAGCGCGACCAGAAGAACAGCACGAGCGTGCTCTATGTGTACGGTATCGAGAAGAGCGACGAGGGAACGTACAGCTGCATCGCGGAGAACACAGCGGGCTCGGTGGAGGCGAACCTCTCGTTGAGGGTTCGTTACCAGGAGAAGAGTACCCCGGAGCCGCCGTTCGATCATCCGGGAACCGGATACGTGGCCGCGGTGGCGGCGGGTGCATTGATCGGTACGCTCTTGGCGCTCGGTTGCGTGATCGGGAGTGTCGTCTTCTGCACGAAGAGGCGAAGGGATCAGAAGAGAAACGCCAAGACGCTGGTGTCCCAGAGTAAGGTCGTCAGTCCCATAACGAAGGACGCGACGTTGCCGCGAAAGAACGGCGGCGGTGGTGGGAACAGCGTCAGCATCGGTGTCGGGGTCGTCGGTGGGAGTTTGAGTTTCGATCATCAGCAGCAGGTAATGTACACCGAGCCCCACATAATCGGCAGAACGGCCTCGCTGGAGCGCCGGGACACCATGGAGCAGCACGGTTATCGCAGCGCGATACCCAAATACCTGACGGAACCGGATCTGATAAACGAAGTTACGGAGAGCAACAGCAGCGCGGCAACGGTGGCGGCCGAGTCTTACGGCCTCTATCATCAGCATCAGTTGGGAGTTCCTATGATGGGCGAACAACAGCAGCAACCGCAGCAGCAGCAACAACAGCGTCAGCTCCATCAGCAGCCGCCGCAGGTACTCGATTACGACAGTAATAGGTACCAGATGCAGCCCGATCCGCGTCCGAGTCTCTCCCAGCTGAGCTATCTCGATCAAGACGGCTATCCGCTGAACTTCGGCCTACCGAAGATACCGTTCAACAGCTCGAGTACGCTGCCGCGTCTGAGGCAGAGAATTCCCGAGGGTTCGGCCGCCGCGCCCCCGGCCCGCTACACCCGCGAGGCTGAGTTCCTCGCTCGTTCGACCGCTTACGACTCGGTTCTGCCCCGGAGCGACGCGAGATACACCGCCGAGGGTTATCCTTATCCGGTTCATCAGCCGATCGTCAAACCGCCACCCAGCGTCCAGCCGATCCAACTTCCGGTGTCGCCGCTGTCGCCGCCTGCACTGCCGGACGTTCCGTTCATTCCCTCGCCACCGGCGGCTTATCGGGGCGAGCCGACTCCCCTGTCCCCGAGATCGCTCATGAGCAAGACCGCTCGCGAAGCCGCGGCCGCCGTCGCGGCGAGAGCCGAGGGCGCACGACCACCCGATCATCCCGAAAGTCCCGACGAGGGCTACGTCGGCGACGCGATGGACGTCTGAGAGGAACGACGTCCGAAGCCCCGCTGAAACGACCTTTGGTGATGAACGTGGAGAACACGGTCTCAGCCCCGAGGATCATCCTGATCAAGCTCGTGGGGAGCTAATTCGGACTTCGTAGCGTGTACGATACCACACTAAACTCTTATCCGGAACCTAGAGGGAAATGCATACAAACTGCATACTGTGTACCCAGTGTAATAGAGTGCACTCTCGATGCCGAGGGGTACAAGGATGAAGAATGGGAAAACAAGAGCCTCCGACGACGCCGGCGGCTCTATTGTCCTGCGATTCGAGATAAAAGAGAGCAGAGGAAAAAAATATAAAGGACACCCGTGGTGACAAGCGTCCTGGATGGGCATCACCTTCGACTTCAATCTCGCCGGTGGAAGGTTCTCTTGCAGCGCGTGTGATTATCGGACACTCGGCGAAGGATTGCAGAGAAGTATGACGGCGACGAGGGACGAGCGGGGTTGGCGCGTTAATGAGCACGCGCCGTGCGATTCTCTCACGTACCGCCGAGGGTTTCTATGGCATGTGTTTCACCCTCCCAGCGCGGAGCCCACCGACGCAGCGTCGCATTGTCCCACGAGGGAAACAATGACGCGGCCGTCTGCGCTAGGTGGAAGCCGCCTCTGGGTCACGGAACGACGGGTGTCCGATCATTCAACGAGTTTCATCGTTGATAAGAGACGGACTCGGCGTGCGAGGCGACCGGGGAAAACCGGAAAGCCCGGAACGGCGGACGGTGAGAGGAAACGCTGGTGTCTCTCTCCCGGCTCGTTGAGGGTTTCTCCTGTCCCGTTCCCGTGGGAAGGGAACGCGGCCTTCGCGCACCAACGATCGGGACGATGGACGGGGAGATACACGGCAACTGGCGGCGGGCTCGTTCTCTTCGAGATCCTATAGGCCGAAGACAAGTGGAACAGGACCGTCATCGATCTGACCTGCACGGACCATTCGGACGGTGCAGCGCACCGTTTACGAGCCAACGGACCAGCCGCGCTCGACCGAAGAACGGGAGGAACCGGCGAACCGTGACTAGCCAACCAGTCAGCCAGCACAGAGCCCAATGCGGAGAAGTACGCGATCTACCCTTTGGATGTTCGATTGACCTGGAATGACGACCGTATATAACTTACCCTCACCCGTGCTCTCCCCTTCGGGCACGGGAATCATCGACTACCCCTTGTCCAGTCTCGCCATTCGAACCTTGGACGATTTCACCAACTGATCTGATTGCAACAGTGCTCAATAAGGGATTAGTCCAAAATCGCATAGAACTTTGAACGGATCCGACGAACGTTCGGACGAAATCTTACTGTGTCTTCTTCTCTCTGACTCTCTCGGGCTGTGTCTCGTTGTAGACGTATTTTAAGGTGTGTTTGATTTTACTCGGATTCTCGACGACACGAATGTTTACCGACGGGCGTCTCGTTATTGCGAATGGTACGGGAATGAGGGGGATTTTGTAATGTTTAAATTAATGAAATTTGGGATGTTGTAATATTGCGTTGTAATTAATTTTTTTATGCCCGATGTATGATTATGAGAAGTTGAGATTGAGCTTCTTTGGAGTTTAGTAGTTTAAAGGTGAATTTAGAGATATTGAAACTATGAATTTGTGAATACGAGATTATGTGTGTCGTCGAACCGTTTTCAGTGAGTTTTGTGATTGTAAAATTCGTAATTAATATTACTTTCGAGATTGCGTATTGTGAGAGTGAAATAAAGTAACGCGAATGCCAAGAGTGGAAGAGAGAGGGAGATGGAGAGAAGATAGTAATAATCTCGTTTAGACACGAGGAGAACTTTTAGGTGAAAAGAAGTGAACTATTAATAATTTTCAGCATTACCAAACTGAAAACTTGTGCTCGTATATTAAAGCGACGCCAATCGAAAGTGTGTGTTTGTGTAAAACGTCGTCCGAAAGATAAATAAAATAAAATAAATAAAATCATGACGGGTGAAAAAATAAAGTGAGTTATACAGTTTTAATCGTGAAAACAACCGGATAAAATGGCTTACTTGAAGTTTTTAAAGTTATATTCAGTGCGCGTATAAAGACGATTGGACCTCCCAGTAATTAGAGACGAGATTGAAGAAAGTGGTCTTTTTTTATCAACATCTCGCAGCCTAGTGGGGAGCAATTGCGCGCGCGTTGTGTGTGCATGCATGTGTGTGTGTGTGTGTGTGTGTGTGTGTGTAACTAGGAGAATATTAATGCATTAGGTAAACGAGATAAAAAAAAATAAACAAAGATGAAACAAAAATCTGTATCAACGCGTTGAGAATGAAGAGAGTTAAAAGTTACGATCTAGTTTAAAAAAAGGGGAGAAAGAGCGGTGAAGAGAACAAAAAAAAAGAAAAAAAAAAAACCGTGAGGATACGATAATAATGTTTGTAGATTTTATCTAGAACATAAGTTTCACCGTGTTTTACAGGGTATAACGGGGGGGCGCGTTCGTACGATGACAGCATCAGTTAACGTGGAGACTCGACGATGGCGCGCCGGTGGCGGGTATTGTGCATGTAATACCTATGCTCTCGTCCGACATTCATTTGGACCTGCGCCAAGTGGTACCAAGATGGCGAGGGCATCGGTTATTGCACTCCGTCCTACGCCTCGTTTTATCTCTCTCTCTCATCCCTAACACAAACACACACACGCGAAACACATTTTTTTTAACCATATTTAATTTACATTTAAGCAATTTCGTCGGATACATCACAGCATCCAAAAAGAAAAAAAAGTTACCTTAACATCAGAGACTAATTTCAAAAAAATTATAATAAATATAGCATGAGGAGAATTGAGTGGCACGACGTGGACCTCTTTGTGTTCAATACACCATTGTGTTCCACAGTTTAATCAGGGTGAAAAAAAGTACACGTTCGATTCCTCTTCTCGCCCAATAGCGAGAACAAAAAAAATCGCGGAAGAAGAATATGAAAAAACACCCACTATTTCACGGCCAACTCATATATTTTAATGGATGCGCCTACTTTCCGCTACAACCGTGCTACCGGCTGCACGCTATCATACCGTAGACCTTATTGCAAACTCCGGTCACGTTTCATCTTCGGGTATGACACCTGAGTTTCGCGCGTTAGGAATTCCGAAAATTTCTTGCCAACCTTCGAGGAAACGTGGAGGTAAAGGATGGAAGATCGAGGGATTGCGGAGGGGGGGGGGAGGGTGGTTGAAGGGGAATGATAGAGAACGGTAAATCCCATGTAAAACTTTGGGCGCATTCGAACCCGACCACTTATTCCGGATGCAGAGGCTTCCTCTCGCCGTGCACGAATTCGTCGCTCCCGATCTCTTCGTACTTCCTATTTCCACGGTTGTGCCTTCCCTTCATTCCATTTTCGTCCCCGCTACTCGGCAGTCTATATCTATACGCCGGATACAGTATATGGCTATATTCGCAAGGATTGTTCGTTCAAGTTTTCGGATTGAACCGACGATAAGTCCGGGAAAGTTGCAGCTGCGCTATCAGACGACGAGAGCCGCATACATGCACACCCGTTGAGCCTCGTTTCACTTCTTCGGCCTTCCTTCAACCCCCTTCCGTTCCGCCGTGATACAAACGCGTGCCAGACTATGTCTCGTCCTCCGGGTGGATTTACTTCCTCCCGCGCTGCACTTCCTCCTTCGCCGATATCAGCAACGGCAGACTCAGCCCGCGCCTCTGGAAACTTCACTCGAGGCGTCACGGAAACTCCTGCTTGATGACGGCCTCTTTTTTTTCAGTTTTTTTTCCACCTTTCCGCACGTCACGCGGAAGGAGATCAGAGGATGGAGGGAGTCGAGGGACAAATCTCTCGACTGAAAATCACTTGTCGAGGAATAACATGTCACGGCGACACGCTCTTTAAAATTTTTTGTGTATTTTTTTTAGTTATGGTATCGGCTTCATGCGGAATAATTTGAATTTTTTTATTGCTGGGAAAAAGATCTACGCGAGAAAGGCAATCGTTTTTGTATTTTGTAGCGAAGATTCTGGATTGTTGGAAAGATCGCTTCGTTTGGAGAATAAAAATTACTTAAATAATTGGGAATGATTGATAAATTTTGTGCATTTTGCTTCCTCGTAGAGGAAGCTATTTTATTTATTTTTCATATTGTGATATCGCCTCCATGCGCGGGAATAATTTGATTTTTTTTTTATTATTGGAAAAAAGATTTACGCGAGATCGGCAATCGTTTTTGTGTTTTGTAGCGAAGATTCTGGATTGTTGGAAAGATCGCTTCGTTTGGAGAATAGAAATTACTTAAATAATTGGGAATGATTAATAAATTTCATGCAGGATCGATCATACGGAATGATTTTTTTAAATATCTTAAAAATATTTTTGAAATACCGACATCAGCACTGACGGGCTCAGCTCGCGCCACTCGAAACTTCACTCGCGGCGTCACGGAAACTTCCACTTGATGATGGTCTCATTTTTTTCATTTTTTTTCACTTTCTACCCGTCACGCGGAGAGATCAGGGGATAGAGGGAATGGAGGATCAAATCTCTCGACTGAAAATCACTTGCACAGAAATAACATGTCACGAGCGACAGGCTTCTCAATATTTATTTTTTATTTTTCGCCTTATGGTATTGACTCCATGCGCAGGAGTATTTTACATTGTTTTATTGCTCTCAAAAAAATCTACTCCAGACCGATAATCGTTTTTATGCTTTGTCGCGAAGGTTCCCAGCTCTTAAAAAGATTGTTTCGTCCGGAGACCAAAAAACGACTCAAATAATTCCGAATAATTAACAAATTTTCTGCTGGATCGATCACACGAAACAATTTTTTAAATATCTGAAATTTTTTTTTTTAAATTGCTTCGCATAATCCACAAAGTGCGAACATTTTGGCGGAAGCTCGGCGCCGAGGGCCACAGTCAGAGTCGCGGAGTTAAATTAGATTGAAACTATTGGAAATTTCGCCGATGTACGTGCGCATAATAACTTTCGAAGGGCGTTCGGGTGTGCGTGCCGGCGTCGCGCATGTATTACCGTAAAATGAGTTTCCGAACTATCGACGGGCGGTGGGTTTAGAGACGATTGAGCGTTCGGAGCGTCGTTGCCGTTGAATCGAAGTCATATCTCGTTTCGATGATTAGTTTCTGAGGTGGCTGCGAGGCTGCCGCGGCAGCCCCGGTGGCGCCGAGCGACCTTGTTCGATTTTGCCAATACTCCACGAGAAAACTTGAAGCCGTCAATTCGCATCGTACCGCCCGATGACGTTCGAAACGTTTGCCCGTCGGAGACGATCGGAACGCGGGGGCGAGGACTTGCTCGCTTTCCACTCCCCCTCCGTCTCGCACTTCGTCGCACCGATAAGGCGAGATCGAATTTTTTTTCCCCGAGACGTTTTCACCCTTTAACGCAGACGAGGCGGCAGAGAATGTACGACGTTTATCGACTATCGAGCCACCTGAACGACCACTCGTAAGCCATACCCTCGGAACAGAGTATATTACGCTGGAGCTAAATAAGCCATCGGAGCTCGATCGAGAACGTCGATTTTGATGCTTGAGGAACGAAAGTATTTTTTTTTTTTTTTATAAGTTGGGTGCGCGGAGTTTGACGAGCTTATGAGAGATGGCAAAGAGCGAAAGTGCCGCGACACGGGAATAAACTGGTCAATTACGCGGAGAACAACAATTTTTAGTGCCTCGAACCCCTTTCCGACAGAAAGCCCATAACTCTCGATACCGAGAGTCCGAAATCGAAACGCGAAACTTTCTCCGATAGTCCTTGAACTTGAATAACGACGGTACCGACGGGCGAGCCGACAGTTATGTCGAATATCAGATTCCGCGGAGAGTTGCGAACTTGAGGGACGTATCTTTGATGATATTTTATGATCGATTAAAGTTAAATCATACTTGCAATGTGTGTTAAATATTTTCATTTCGTGGCCGCATGGAGAAAAAAAATGGTTGGCACAGCAATCATTTTGTTATCCTAACTGATTTATTTACTTAATGTAGGGACAAGAAACTATTTTCCTGTGCCACAAAATTGTTTGCTGTAGCACAAAGTTGTTCTGCGGTAGCAGAAAATTATTCTACCGTAGCAGCAAAACAATTTTGCTATAGCACAAAATTGTTTTGCTGTAGCAGCAAAACAATTTTACTGTAGCACAAAATTCTTTTGCTGTGGCTGCAAATTATTTTGCTGTAGCTGCAAATTATTTTGCTGTAGCTGCAAATTGTTTTGGTGAAGCGGAAATTGTTTTGCTGTAGCAGCAAATTGTTTTGCTGCTACAACAATAAATTATTAACGAATCACGTTTCATTAGAATACCAAAACAATTTTTCTCCGTGCGTTGTCACAAAAAAGTTCAAGTTAGAACACACTTTTTGCAATACATTGGTAAAAGCAATTTTCTTCGGTTTACAAAACATGAATACACGATGGGTGCGATTCATCTATCGAGGCCTCTGAATTCCTAATTGCGCTCTAACAGCTTCGTGCCGTCAGGTCCGTGACGTTGATGCAGTAGATACAACAATTTCGACCCTCGAACGCTGCGGTAACGCTATTACTTTCGGCAACTGGGATAACTTTGATCCCTAAAGTTTCGGGCCGGGAGGGAGGGGGGGGGGGTTGGCGAGGATAAGGGGAGAAGGACGAGTAGCAGGCGGGAGTTAGACGTTCGAACGAACGAGCGTCGATAATCGAAATTGTGGTCACGCTGAGGGCCTTGCCAGAGAGTTGCAAGAACCTCTTTCTTTCATTATCAACTTTCCAGCCGTGAGCTATTTTCCACTGTATGTGTTCTTCGCCTCCTTTTACCAACGAACGGTTTACTACGATCTTTTTTGCTATGAGGTTCGCGAGTGAAATTGAAGTTGAAGGAAAGCTCCGTCGTGCCTCGATATCGTGGGTTCCTCACAAAGTGGCGTGCCGGGGTCGCCCGGGGGGGGGGGGGGTTCCTTGGCGAGAGCAACTGGAAAATTGGCAATCGACTGAAATCTTGCGCAGGGTTTCGTACGGCGCTCGACTCGCCGTGACTATGTATTTAATTTTCGCATATAGCGAGTCAACGCTAAAACTTTATTCAAGTACACAGCTATGCGGCACTTTAACGGTTCACCGGCTCTCATCTGAGCTCCGGAGCGACGTCGTTGTTGAACGTCTTTTTTACTTCTGCTATTGCGTCCCGGTACACAGTTTCCGCTACCAAAAGCAACTTTTTTTTTCTATTTAATTAATTTTTTTTACTAAAAAGTAACTCGTTGGTTCGCGGGATAAAGGTGACTCGAGACTTTAGCGCGGGATTTATCTTTTCCTCCTTTTTATATCCTCTTGGATCCCCTGGTTGCCTTCGGGGAATGCAAAATGCTCTCTCGTAATCCCTCGAAGGCGACTTGATAATAACTCGGATGTGTTGCAAAGCGGGAGGGAATTTTAATTAATTTTTAATGGGACTTTAAGTGGGTCGGATGAAACCGAAACCCTTTGGGTTTAAATCCTGAGGAAGCTGTGTTGTCTCTATTGTCCCGCCAATTTGTGGAAACTTAAAGGAACAAAACGAAAAATTCATAGGCGTCGTGCTGCTCAATCGTTTTATTTGTATACACTGAGAGACACACTAAAAAGAATACGAAAAAAAAATAAAAAAAAAAAACAGTGAAAAAATCCCGGAGTAAGTCACCTATTCGTAGCAATACTAGCTCGTATTTAATAACGGTCTTAATCCTATAATCTAAATAAGAGGCGATAGCCGATCGAAAAAAAACTTATTTATACCATATGTGGACCCTCGGTAAATTCACGATAGTGAGTTGGTCCGAATACGAAGTTAAACGAAAAAGAATAATTCCCGCAACGACACGAAAGGATGATAAGATAAGACTCGACGAGAAAATAAAACGAGAGAAAACGAGGATAAAAATAACGCACGGGAGAACTTTTGGTTTGTAATCAGAAAGTGTATTCAAACAGAGAGATAAAGAAGAGGAGGAAGAAGAAGAACACAGACACACCCTAATCTAATGTAATATCAGAGGTAATAAAAAAAAATGCAGATAGTGAATGCAGATTAACGGATAATGTAATCGTAAGCATAAGCGAGTATATTCTTTTTTAAGGATGTAGATATAAAAAGGGTGAAAATATTATATTGTATCACGCAAGTAAATGAAATACATTGTTAGAAGATAAAACAAAACAAAAAAAAACGAAATGTTATTGTAAAAATGTTCATTATTCATCCGATGTCTCAGAATCTCAGGCGTATTTCTTGCACGGTTTCTCGGTCCGCCATTAAATCCTTCGCAGGTGAAGTATAGATTGGGAATGAATAAAAGATCATTGCCGGCAGTCTCGCCATCACCGGTGTATCTCACCGGTGATGGCGAGTGCACTCAAAAGTATTAAGAGTCCGCTGTGCGAATGAAGCGCTCGAGCGATTTTTCCTCTGACGCCAGTTTCCGGTAAGAAAATCCGATCTCCAGGAAACCAAAATTGAATCCAATCGGAGCCTTCTCAATTCTGTCGTGTATGCTCTCCGTACAAATCAACCATCTTATTATTCATATTCACTCCTTAAATTCGAACCCCATCGCCCCTCTTCCCTACTCAAGCTACGCATGCGAGGTTCAAATTGGACGTATTAATTCGCAAAGAAACGGCAAACAGTACGCGTTAAAAAAAAATGGTTTGAAATTTAATGTACGGGTACTGGAAGTTCTTCTGCATAAACTGGTACATTAAATTGCACGTACTATTATGATGAAAAATTAATGTATAGTATATTAAAAACGTTGGATATACCTTACTTTTTATAATTTACCTTAATTGTACCATAAAAATACTTTAATTCCAATAATTTACATTAATATTACTATGAAAGTACATTGAGTTTTCATAGAAATTGCACATTAAATTTAATGTACCAGTTTTTGCATAAAAACTTCCATTCCCGTACGTTAAATATAAAATTTCTTTTTGTTTATGAAACCTGTAATTTTTTAAACAGAAAACGGTTCCAGGACCCGAAAGGCTTGCTATTACGCCAAACGGATTCGATGTCTCCGACACAAACAATTTTACAAAAATATTAACATTTACCAAACATCAACCAAACATTTATTGATATGAAAATAAAAATCGTTCCTTCATCTCTACATTCCAATAATCTACGAATCCCCATATAACTTTACAATCCAAAGTAATAAACCCGACTAGCGAAGCGTCGGAATTTGACCGAGGAATCCGCGGAGAGTCGATCGGTTCGAGTTCCCGATTAATATCGAGAACAAGGGAGGCACCCGCGCGTCTGCAGTGACGTCGGGTGTTCGCGGTTTGCGCGTCGGAGTCATCTTGTACAGAATCCGCGAATTCGTCGGCGTCCCGGCGCCCGCACGGGAAGAGTCTCCCCCCCGTCGGTCGGAGCGCTCGTAACGAGATCCACGGAAGTCGAATCGATGAGGGTGTAAGAAGGAGGTTTCGGTGAATAATCATCGTGAGAGGTTCGGCTGTTCCTCGAGTGGTATTCCGTCTGTTAACCTCGTCTATCCTTACATCGAGCGGCCGTGGCGGTGTCCGCAAGGAAACCGGAAGACGAAGGAGAGGGTGGAGAAGGTGTACGGGTGCCGGGTTGAGGGATGTCGGGCATTCAGTCGAAGCGACGAAAACTTACCGCGAGGAGCGACGAGGGGGTTGGGTTTCCGTCCCAGCGGTGCGGGCGAGGAGGCTGGTGAGAGAGCATAACGAGAGAAAGTGGTGGAGGGAATGGATAAGGGCAGCGGGGGCGTGGTGGGGATTCGCGAAGCTCGGTGGTGGTGGCGAAGAGAGATGCGACCGTCGGTTTCGAATCCGGAAATTGGTCTGCAGCAGCGCCGATCCGGAAAGCTCCGGTAAGAACGAGACAGGGTGAAATGGGATGGGACGGTCGCAGCGAAGGGGGGGGGGGGGGGGGGGGGGGGGGGGGGGGGAAAGTCGAAAAGAGCGTGTAGGAAAGAAAGACGCAAAAAGTGTGAAACTCGCGCGAGGGATGGAAGAGGAATGGCCCGAGGCTTTTGGTCGGTACAAAAGAAAGAAGGGGAATGAAAACGACTGTACGGGAAGTAAATGCCTATTGCGCTCTCGCGATCCTAGGAAATGAGGTGAGTGACTGCTAAACGTGCTTCGTGCCGCTGCTGCCGTCTCTCCCGCTGCTGCTGTGCGGCGAAAGAGAGCGCGGTTGAGAGGAATGGTTAAGGTACACGGGGGTTGGAGAGATGAAAGAGCGAGATGGAGGGTTGCGAGACGACAGATAGAACGCGGCGCGCCAGCATAGAAATTTGCTCGCGAAAGAGTGGGCGAGGGAGAGGGTTGGGTGAGCGAATGCGGGAACGACGGGGTGAGGTGAGAGGAAGGAAAAGAGGAATCCAACAGCATCCACGAGTACCTACACCTGGATTTCACCTACGGCTCTACGCTCGACTCCCTCGGCTGGTCCTCCACACTATTCCTCTTTTTAGTCGCTATCCCAGTCGCGGATCTGACTCTTATGTGTGTGGGTATGTATATGTGTGTGTGTGTGTGTGTGTAGACTACACTGCTGATATGATATGTACCGTTGAGCACGCTGAATATGTCACTGACATTCGCCAATGATATTTCTGCGAATACGAGCCAGAAAAGGTGAATTACTATCGGGTAGGAGAGCATCGCGGTGAAATCGATAAAAGGAGGAATGAAGAGTTGGGGGGGGGGGAGGTCGTGGGATTGATGTAAGAGCCGCCTTTACACTGCTTACACATTATTGGATGTGGGTAAAGTCCGTAACGGATTTTAGTTGAGCGACAGGGAAAAAAATGTTAGTTGGAAAAATTCTTAGTTAATTGGTATGAAAAAAAGACAGTTTCAATACATTTTTTTAATTCGTTGTCTTTACTATATATTATTTTTGTCAACTGGTGATTTTTTTTACAGTTTCAGCATTTTTTTTTTGCTCAGCAAATCGATAATACTTTAGAAATATAGATGATTAATAGTAAAATTAAGCAATGGATCGATAAGGCTTTTTATTATTAAATTTGATCCTGAACTGCGAAATTTATTGACGGAAAATATGTCGGGGAAAACTCGGGCGGTTCGACGAGGGATACAGAAAAGTCTTGTAACTTTGTGAAACACACGTCCGGATATTGCAGGAATGGCATATAGGCCGCGTGTTTACAGCCCGTATATAACACCGGAATGTTTCGGACAGGAAATCAACACGTTCAAACGATTTTCAGCGTTTTCCGGCGCCCTTCGATTTCCCGATGAAATTCGCTCTCGGAATTTGCAGACATGTTTATCGTTCGTGGAAATTGTCGACGATTCATTTTCTCCAATACTCATTCGTAGTTCATTTATTTATCCGTAATCAAAGTGTGTCATTGAGGAGTCAATCGTATGGTTCCCTTCTCTCAACAACATGAAAACCGCCGCAACAATCTCACGTCTCACAAAACCACGACATCGAAATACCCCACTCCAGAACAGTATAAACTTTGCACAGCACTGTCTGGAATCCATAATAATGCCGCTATGTAGAAAGCTTCCGGCAAACAACATCCCAAATACAAATTCCCAATACACACCATTTCTTAAATTATCTTCACACTTATGAAACGGTACAAAGTTGCAAACCCGCTAGCTTAAGTTATTAGTAAAATAATATAATTGATTGTATCGTCTTTTTCACAAATATGAAACATTCCAAACACAATAAAAATATAGCAGCTGAAGGGCCTCGGTCGATGGCCCATCAGCTTGAGGCGGAAAAAATCACATGTACACTGAGAGAAGGATCTAGTAAACACGCCTATATCGCTCAACATATTACCATATATATTACCATAGCACATAGTAGTAGGGAACTAGGCCGCCACCTACGGTAGGAAGTACCGGATTTATAAGAATTTTTCGTAGACACTATGACAAAAATTCTTGGAAAATCTGAGACTTTCCGCCATAGGTGACGCTCTGGTGCCCTACACAGTAAAAAATAATTTCGTAAAATCCGAACGCTAAATTTCGTAAACAATAATTTTGTTAAATAAGTGACAAACTCGTTTGTCACCTATTTGAATATACGAACCAGTGCTTTTATTTCCCGTCTCATTGACAATTTTAGTTTGTACTTTTGATTGTAAAACTACAAAATGATCAAATAAAAACTTTTGGACCTTTGTGGACAATACGTTCTTTTAAAAAGTACACGTTTTTTTTTACTGTGTACTATGTGCTCTGGTAATTTTTCTTAGATGATCGGAACTTTTTACGAGATCCTTTTCTCAGTGTATACACGCAATAACACCGCGCCGTGTCTTACTAAGGCAGATAAAGGGCGTTTACTACTACTATTTTAATATTTTCACCGGAACGTCGAGAAAGGGTTGGGGCTGATTTGTTTTCCGAAATTAGCAATTGAATTCCGTCCAGTTACCATAATATTCCAAACTTCCGTGGAGATGACATGACATCCTCTAGTCGTCCTCGCCCGTAGGAGAGGTGTAAGCAATCCATCAAACTTTCGGTTGGGGTTGGAGGAGGGAGCGTTGGCGCAAGTCCTTGGAAGAGGACTGGGGGTTGTTTAACTTCTCGATTAGCTCTTTAAGCCCCCCTGCGCGAGTTACTTGACGCGGAGGGACTATGCCTGTTGGCTCAACGAAGGTGGTACGTATTTAACGCTTTTCCGACGCCACGCTTCGACTCCTTCATTTCCTCCAGGCGTTCCTCTCCCCTCGCGCCCGAAAACCTTCAACTTCTCCTCCCCGCGCATTCGAGGAGACTTCCGTTTCACGTGTTAGTTTAACGAATAACACCTCGAATTAACATTCCTTTTGTCTCTCGACTAACTCCCCGACTCTGGCTAGTTTCTTCCTCCAGTCTTTAGCATTCCCCTCTCGGCGCACTCTTAGTCTCGTTCCCTTTTATTTCACGAAATCGTCTCGAAATCCCCCGCTGATAAAATATATCTAAAATTATTAAAACCTATTATATATCTGAACAAAAATCTCCATCACCATCTTCTGTATTTCTTTTCTCATCGGAGGGAGAAAGTGCGATAATCCGAGAACGACAAATGGGACGAGCGGGATGGAAAAAAGATTTTCGTCGAAAGGGTGAAAAAAATGAGGGCATGAAAGATAGGAATTTCATTGCGAGGGGAGAAGGTGGTATACGTGCGCACTGATGAGTATACTGAGAAAAAGTATAATGTTTCTTATTGTAACGAATAGTTTCCAATAGAAGGTCTATACACTTATAGTTTCTTATATAGCATATATGCAATTAGTTAAACTATAATTATTGTCGCAACTATGAAATGCAGACGTTCTCTTTGGTAACTAATTTTCATATTAAAAAGTCAGTATTGTTGCTTTTACTATGTAATTTTTTCTCAGTCTACGGAAACTGGTCCAAACTATATAATCCCCTCGAAATCTCCCGCTGAGAAAATTTTCCTCAAAATATTTAAAAGATTTTCTTTAAAAAATTATTATATAAAAAAAAGTTCCCATTACCGTCCTCGTATTTCTTTCCTCATCGGAGGAAGGAATTGCGACAGTCCAAGAACGACAAATGGGACGATCGGGTAGGAAAAAACTTTTTCGTCGAAAGGTTGAAAAACGAGTGAGGGTGAGAAAGAGAGAAATTTCCTTGGGACGGGTTGGGCGGTGGTAAATACGCGCACGGATGAGCACGGAAACTGGTCGAAACTATATAATTGTCCGGGAGAGCTGCCGAGTTGAAAAGAACGAGCGGGCTCGGCGTATCTTAAGTAACTGTCGGCTGAAGATATTATTGAACCTCTGGAAAGAAGAGGAGCCTATACAGAGCTCGCGGTCACCGAGCTCTTCCAACTCTTTATATCTCCCTTTTACTCGCGTTTTTCTTTTCTTCTCAACGTTTTTTTTTTTTTTTCACATCTTTCGCCTTCATCCTCCGTTCCACCGTTCCTCTGTCTGTCGCCCTCTGGCGTATTTTATTTTAAATGCGCACAATCGGCTCACAAACGACGTAGCATTGTAAGAACTTTAAAGGGATTTTACCTTGCTCTCTTACCCCCTTTACTTCGCTTCTTTCTCGTACGGTATTTCGCCCTGGTGGAGCCCTCGGGCTTGGTCTCTCGAGCACGGGTCCTACCCGGCCGAGTCGCCGAGCAGACAATGATAAAGAAGAATGAGCCCGGGTAAGCGTAAGAACATCGAGGCCCTACCCGAGGACACACTGCTCCGTACATACCCACCTATATATACATAAACGTACTTTACATGCCATCGCCGCGATAATATATAGTTCATGTATACATACATGCATGATTCCCAGGGCTCCGTTTCCTCTGTGGCACATTTACGAGAGTCTTCTGGCTTCCTTTATTTTCGCTCTTCTCCTTTCATTCTGGCTACCTTTTGCCCGTTTCATTTTCTTTCCCTGTCTCTCGCGCCCACACGGACGCGCGCACCGCGTTCCTCTCGCCTGTCCTCGCCTTATATTCTCCACATTTGCGACACTGATCATGCAATATTGTCATATCGTTACGAGACAGCGGGGACGAGACGAACGACCGGCTACGGCGGGGAAAAGAGAAACGGCTCCTTTTTGCTCGTCGCTCACTCGTCAGCTCTGCGTCCGGGAATTTTTACATAGCTGCTCTTTTTTTTTACTTGGTTTGTTTCCTTGTGAAACTAGTCTCTCAGGACTTTACGCATATGCATGCATTTATGGACGCGACGGAAACGGCGTCAGTGAGGTAAGGTATTTTCCGTGCGTCTCTCTTTGCCTGGGGATGCAGAAAAGACGCCTCGAACGGAAGTCTCCGGCACGGGCGGTGCGCTATTATGGCTGGGAGGATTTTTATTTTATTTTGGCGATTTGTCGCGGAATTCGCGATTCTTGCCGTTTCTTTTGCTTAGAATTGTTCTAGATAGTGTATCGCGCAAGGAAGAAGAATCACTGGAGCTTGAACTTTATTTTCAGATCTTTGCGATATTTCGGTGCAAAGTATTGTCAGATATTTTTAAAATTATTTCCCTCTATCTGAAAAAGCAGAAGAGACGTCTCGAATGAAGCCTCTCGCACGACCGACGTGCTGTGGCGGGTTAAATTTTTTTTTTCTCGATTTGTCACAGAATTCGCAACGTTTGAAGTTTCTTCGGTTGAAATAATTCTCGATACTTTATTGCGCGGCGAAGAAAACTCGACGGAGCTTAAACTTTGCTTTTAGATCTTCGAGATGTTCAGCATGAAGCGCATTA
This sequence comes from Ichneumoninae sp. A BG-2022a, assembly GCA_030522665.1. Lineage (NCBI taxonomy): Eukaryota > Metazoa > Arthropoda > Insecta > Hymenoptera > Ichneumonidae > Ichneumoninae sp. A BG-2022a. The sequence continues at coordinate 23,612 of JAPYZC010000241.1, forward strand.
AGGCAGTTTAATGAGGGTAAAAATTATAAAAAGTAAAGAAAATGATGTTTCGGTACATCGGAGAAAATAAACTTTCTTGGGAAACTCGGCGGGACTAAATTAGAATTAGTTTTGGAGCAGGACAGGTTGGGAGGATTTTTATTTTTATTTTGTCGACTTGTCGCTGAATTCGCTATTCTTAGCGTTTTTTCTGCTCGAAACTGTTCTAGATAATATATTGCGCTGGGAAAAAGACTAGCTGGAGCTTAAACTTTATTTTCAGATCTTTGCGATGTTCGGTACGAAATATTGTCAGATATTTTAATAAGGGTAAAAACGATAATAATTATTTTTTAAATTTTATTTCTCTCTGAAAAAGCGGAAAAGACGTCTCGAATGAAGCTCTCTCGCACGACTAATATGCTATGGCGGGTTAATTTTTTTTTTTTCTCGATTTGTCACAGAGTTCGCGACGTTTCAAGTTTCTTAAGTTGAAATAATTCTCGATGCTATAACTGCGCCATGAAGAAAACTCGTCGGAGCTCAAACTTTGTTTTCAGATCCTCGCGATATTCAGCATGAAGTTTCTTAAGGTATTTTTAATGAGGGTAAAACTTATAAAAAATAAATAAAATTGTATCTCCGCGCATCGTAGAAAACAAACTTTCTTTGAAATTTTCAGCCAGACTAAATTAGAATTAATTTTGGAGCAATATTGAACGTCCTAAAAAAATCCCAATTTCTCGAGAAGTTGTTATCATTGTTTTCTTTTGTAACCCATCGCAATCGGCGATATTATTGCGTCTCGTCGTTCATTGTTTATCGTGGCATGCGCGTGTGAATGCGAATTACCGCAGTCTGTCGTCTACGGCCGTGACTTGAGTTATAAACGAATATCTTTTTTCATATCGCGATATAAATAAAACAATTTCGGTCCCCGAAAGGGTTTCGGCTGGGAAATGCTATCAAGCCCGTTAGCGCCTCGCCGAAAGGGAGCGACAGAGAGAGGCAGAAGGTGGCACAGATTGGGCGTGCGCGCGCGGGCGCGCGTGAGGGGAAACTCCGGAGCTTGGTGGCTTTCCCATTTAATTAAAGCAATTCATTTTACTCACTTTTTATTTTCACCGGACAAGCCAGTTTCGCCCGAGAGCGAGAAAAATGCGGCGAAAGTGAGTTGGGCGTAAAAAAAAAAAAAAAAATGCCGACGGATAGAAAGAACTCGATACGTGGCTGTAGGGACAACGGGGAAGCTCGCGAGCGTCCAGAAGCCAATTCCCGCGATAGGATTTTTATTATTGCTTCAGTCCCTTACGTGCCGCTTTCCCGCGATCGAGTGTCGAATGAGTTGTGCACTCGCTCATCGAGAAGCAAAGTAAGCACCACAAAAAAAAAAAAAAAAAATTTTTGCCGATTTTAAAAATATTTATCAGAAAAAATCTACAGTTATCTACAGTTATACATGTTTCATGTTATTTTTTTAAAGAAAAACTACAAAAGAAATCTTTTAATGATTCAAAATGAAAAAGAACCTAATACATAATTTTCTTTGCCTCCGAATCTCGAGAGTGCAAAGCTGTCGATAAAATCCTTGTCAGCTCGAATATCGGATAGCAAAAAAAAAGTCGATGCTGGCGATCTGTGTCAAGTAGTTTCGTATAATAAATTATTTGTATCATATTATTTTTACCGAGTATCGGTAAAATATGTCTGTCTCTTCTCGAACGTACTACGAGGAGACACACGTCAATTAGCCACAGTAGTTCGCTTCACAAAAAAAAAAAATATATATATAATGACTTTGTTACCCGAGACAATTTTTATTGCTGGACAGTCCACATCGCAGTTCGTTCTAGTAAACACGACCTTTTTAATCCGTGCTTTCTTGCCCTCTTGACAATTAAGCATAATGAAAAGCCAGTCGTCGGCTGAATGGAAGGTTAAATAAACCCCGACTGGAGATCAAGGATTGCCCTCGTATTAAGGACTGTCTGGGCTGTCTGGCTTTCGAAACACCCTTCCCGTCTCGGCTTATGCCTTTAATCCGCGAAATAGAATTTGATCGTGAGAGCCGCTAATTAAGTCTTTCCATGTTAAATGCTTTCCCACCCCGCTCGGGCTTGTCCATCACAGTTGACTGATGCGGAGAGTTAAAGCGACGAGATGAAAGAAAGTGCAGAGCGCGAGGGAAAAGTGAACCGGCGAATGGGAGGATAGGGGAAAAAAAGAAGTGGATACCGGAACGGAAAAACCAGTCCGAAAGCGCAGAAGCAGCCAGCATAGAGAATTCGATGAAGGGGCGGAGGGAATCTCTCGTGAGAACCCGTCGCTCCGACTCGTCGAGACCAATTTCCTGTTCGTCTCTCTTTCGCTCCGAACTCGTCGTTCCTTATTTTCATTCGTATCGTACTTATCTGTACTCTGTACTACCCGCACCTCCGCGGAAGCTCGAGTGTACGGGAGAGCGGGGCAAAACGGGATAACGAAACAAAACGCAATTCTCCAATAACTTTTGGATGGTATCGACGTAATATAAAGGTGGGGTAAAGCGGGTTAGAAAATCCGAAGGTGTCGTTGGGACAAAATGGGGTGTCCAAAAATTATTGGAAAATTGAGTTTTGTCCTGACCGTCCCGTTTTGCCCAGCTGTGCCATTTTGCCCCGATCTCCCCTATTATGTAGATTTAATCCATTCGATCGTAGCGGACTGAATTGTTTAATAGATGCGGGCGTCGGAATATATAACTGAGATGATAGGATACACGTTGGAGCGGTGCACCTTGTATCGAATGAAATTTTCACGCGCTTCGTACGTGTTATCAGTGATCCGACTGACGAGCTAATGCGGCCGAGAACGGATGAAGCGTTAGCGGGTTCGAGCTTTCGTGGTCTCTGGTGGGTCGAACACGGACGCTGAGTTCAAGCGGCTTCGACGACGAATCCAGAAGGAGCTATCGCGTAGATCATTCAGTAACTCGATCCTCTCATGGAGCACTGTGATATCCCGCGATAGACAGATCGATAGATATGTAGATATATATATACACGTAGATATAGGTGTGATATTGCACTGATAAGGTCCGGAAAAGGGTAGATAAAACCCTTACAAGGGCCGTATAGATTATATAGATTATATAGATCATATAGATTATATAGATTATATAGATTATATAGATTATATAGATTATATAGATTATATAGATTATATAGATTATATAGGAAACTGTTGTGATTTGGGCGATTCGCCCGCTCGCTATGGACTATGCAATTTAGAAATCGAAAAATTAGATTTCCGTAGATTAACCAAAATTCATTACGTACGGTCTGAAATACTCACTTTTCGACCGGACGTGACATGATACGGGTAATGCGTAATTTCCTGTAATGTGTATTTCCGGTATGATGTCGACTCCATTTTAAAAATGAGTATTTTTTGCACGTGACGATAGGGCATAGTGTTCTTGTGCACGAACGCACAAAGTTGTGAATTCCTTTGTATGTTCGTCCTCCCAGAGGGCTGGGAAGTACGTAAACAGATTCCCAGCTTTCTAAACCATTTATAGACTATATAAATCATATGGATTATGTAGATCATATAGATTATACATCGTATATACATAGTATATACATCATATATACGTCAGAGAGATCTCAGAGAGCATATTGATCATAAATGCCCTTTTTTATTGATTTTTTTTTCAGTGAGACATAATATTTTACTTCAAATTATAGAATAAGGGAGTGAAAAAAATGGGTGAAATTGAGAGTGAAAGATACTCGCATAAATCGTTGTCCCATCAAAAGGGTAGTATACTGTAAAGCGATGGATTTAAATCCATTAATCAAACCAACCGAATCTTGATGGTAGGAACGAGGCGCGAGGCAATCCGCCTTTTCTCGTGGCAGTGATGTATCGCGTTCGTGCAGAAGGTCCCGCCGGCAGTATTACGGTATCTATACGTAACGGCAGCAACACAGAAGCACCGAGACGGGAGTTGCGGCCTCCGCGAGGGCGAGAGTGAGGAGGTGGCGGGAGAACGTTCGTAATTGTTCCGGTCAATCTTGCGGCGAACAATGTGACGTTTATTACATCGATTGGCCGTACGGAATGTCCTCGAGTGCTCGAGGCTGTAGAGCTTAAGAAATTCTCCGCCCTGGCACACGACGGTTATCCGAACTCTTGAGCTTATCTCACCCCCCCCCCCTCCTTCCGGGCGATGCCAATTAAAATCTAATTAATACGTCATTTCGTGGAAAATCGACCGGCTCGAAAATCAACGACGAAGCCAGAGCTTAATAACGAAACGGGTATTACAAAAACGCGCTGCAGAAAGAGCAAGGAGGCTTTTGTTTGGGCGAAAGGTAATTTAGTTTCTCGGGAATCGAATTTATCACTGGCAAGTCACTTACCGGAGATTCGGGAGAATATACCGAGCCCCGGTCGTTGGGCAATTATACGGGGGAAAAAAATTGTTCCATTTATCTAAGCGTGAGGCAGTTAAAAAGTTAACGAGGTATTCTTTTTTTTATTGTTTTTATTTTTCGTCGGGGTTATCTGCGTTTACTATGGGTTTACCACCGCAGGTTTCTTGTCGAGGAACGTCAATAATTTTTTTTCGCACTAATTGTACGTTTCTCCCGCTAATTAGTATTTTTTTTAGTTAAAAAAAATAAGGCGTATTTTTAATTTTAAAGAAATGTTTATTTCAATGGAAACATAAAAGTTGTGAAAGCTTGTGAGCAATCGAACGATTGCCACGCCCGTGATCCAAGTGAGGACGAGTTTACTCCGTCGTTCGAGAGGTTTGCTGGGTCTTTCCATATCGTTGGGTTAAAAAAAAACCACTCGCGATCACTGACCGAAGGGTTGATACGATTATTGTCCTTCGCATCCACCGATCCGATTCGCGGTTCGCAGAAACTCCAGGCCACGTATGAGGGTTCAATTCAAAATTAATCTTACGCTATACTCGCGACTATATCCATCCAGCGAATATGCACACGCATCCGTGACTACTCTCGGTATGATTCAAAGCGGATATTAAAATTTTTGCCTCTCTTTCTCCCTCAGTAAACCGGCTACGGCGCTATCGCGATTGACCTTTAGAGATTTCATTTAAATTCTGAGGATATATCGAGGATATATCCTCAAAGCCGCAAAGCCGCATCCGCGGGGTATATAAGCATGAATCGCGCGCTCTTCTGGCGTTGGACCAACAACATGTGCATGACATATTTACATGAAAAATAAATAAATACGAAAATCCAATTATTTACTGTAAGCGAAAGGAGTGAATGTTCCCTGAGCCAAATGCAATTGATTTACGTGCTAATCGGATGGGGCCATATTGACCCCTTTCAACCTACATTGCAACCAGAAACAAATCTCGTCCGAAAATTGAATAAAAAACGATTGCAAAGTATAGGAAAAAATGTTGGCTGACAAGTTTTAAGGTACTGTTACGTGCTCCAGGTCTAAAGCTCTAAATTATAACTGTGCTGGGAAATCAACATTGCACAGTATAGTTGGATCTTTCACGAAAAGATTGGTTACAGAAAGCCTATTTAAAAAAATGTATTGTCTAAACATTTTATCGCAATTTGTAGTTACAATTTTATCACTTTTTTCAATATAAAATTAAATGTAACTATTTAACTTAAATATTCAATTTTCTCGAATTCGGTAGTAACAAATTTCAGTCATTCATCCATTTTGCCAAATCGTACCACTGATGTGGCGATTTTATCCAACAATTTCCGGGTGATATGGTCGGTAAAACCTTTTTCTTTTCAATTTGACATTTAAAACATTTGGCGGAAGTAATTATTATCATTCTGTACTTTATGTACACAACATAAAATATAGCAAGACATGATTTGAGCGACGATTTCTATGCTTCTCAAGGCCTAATCGTCTATCATTATACGATCACAAATATTTACTTCTAGAACTGCAATGAAATCAGGCATCGAAAAAAATATCAAAATTTCAGAGTGAATTACTTCACTTCGATGTTTCTAGAGTTGTTCACGACCGAAATGCAAAGGTTCTTAAAAACGTTGAACCTCAAATTTTTATCAAAAAAATTACGGCCATATCACCGCGACTTACCCTAATCAAAGCACCATAGCACCGACCCATAATAATAAAAATGACGTAACGCTCCTGCCGAAGTGCACGGATTACGCCCTTGTGATTTCTTGCCGTCGATACGCACCCTGATGTTAAACCGAAAATTAATTCGCCTTCCTCATAGACTTCCTTTCCCGCTCCGTGTACGCCATCGCGACCTCCCGTCGGCGGATGTTCTAGGAGGTTTCTGCGCGAAGCGTCTATTACGCAACGAACCGCGTATCAATTCAGGGTGTCTGTGTGCGTGTCTGTCTGTGTTCCCTGAATCTCATCGTTCGTCGTTAGCGCGTCGTCACAGTGTCTGCCACAGTGGAACGCTCGTCAAAGCGTCAGATTCGCGTCAGAGATCCTCTTGGATGTTTGACGCGCGCTGATCCGTGCACCCGTGAGACACTGTTCGCAGCGCTGGGATGCCTGTATATTAACAACCGCGTCACCCATATCGTGGGTTGCGCGATAGTTTGTACGATAGGAGAATAACCCAGGTAGTACACACCGGGTTGCATCCGATGCAAATAACCGGAGGCGGCAAGCCCTGCCGAGCGCAGATCTCTCCGTCACAGTGGAGCTCCTCGTGTCACGGAATTCAAACGGAGAATCCCGAATCCGGCGATTTCCAGCCCGTTGTACCACCTATTGTCGACTGATCCATGACGATGCGCGAAGATGAGGATCGTGCGGACAGGTGCAGCACCGGAGGCAAATGAGATCACGGTGGTAGACGAAAGCGGGAGAATCAAATCTAACTCCAGAACACAACGATACTATCAATCTGCGGTTGTTCGCAAATCCTCTTCTGATCCATCTTGGACATGTGCGTGATATTTATCACGTTAAAGTTTCGTCAAGAATCTTTTGGTCCTATCTGTGGTGAGGAAATTTCCTCACAAGACTGGTGGGAATGACAGACAGGACCAGTGCTGGCCGACGTTGGACGAACACTGGCCGAAGTCGCGCCAATACGGGCCCTGTGTATCGCTCCCACTAGGAAACGGAATGGGGAAGACAGTCTTCGACGATTGCCAGTGGCCTGCTTGGCTTTGAGCCAAAATCGTTGGTCGGATTCGTATTCGGCGCAAATGCATGGGCGAATGTGGTCTAAAAGATGTCATTTGGAATTCTCAATTTTTGGGAGGTGATATTGCATCAGCGGTCAATCGAACTATTGACCCTGTACTTTCGTTAGCGTTACATTGGAGGACGGGATTGGGTGTTGACTGGGGAATTTTTGGTGCCGAAACTACCTTTGCCTAATTGAGGCTTATATTAAGAGGATTCATTATAATTGCTCTCATCGATCCGAATTTCATCCCGAATAACATGGTGCATGAATCGAACGAAACTTATCAGCATAAACGGGTCCCCCATTATATCGCGGCGTATTACACCGTATGATGCATGAATGGCGTATTACAGCGTACGTTGCATCAACGTGTTGACCAGCTTTTCCCGGATCGCCGCTAATTATTATCTCCAACGTGCAACCGTCATGGCCCAATTGACACAAGAACCCAATCGACGAATTCACGAAAGAGCGGTCTAACCAATTCCAGGCACCACGCCAGAACAGTGAAAAGGAAAGGTGTCGTTATACTTGGAGACAATAATTTTTAACGAATTTCGCTACACCCCATCCGCAGTTAGGAATTAATCGTCACGTACAATGTCATCCGAACTACGGTTAACTATACGGCGTTGCCTCCGCGCAGTTTACCGACATTGGATAAATTTGCACGAACTTTCGCGGATTATTATTCATCGTAGAGTCTACAACGACAAACTCTGAGCGTTCGGGGGTCTCTGTCTATACGTCGTGGAGTGTTATCCTTCCGGTGCTCGGATTTCTAAAGTCGTCACCGGATATTTAGGTCGTAGGGCTTTCCTGGCTGGAGAGGACGTCATCCATATTAGACCTGGCGGTTGTGAGAACAGTGAAGTCTACGGGGCTTTATGAAAACGCCCTTTCCTTCCGTCCATTATGTGGAAAAGCCCCGCGGGCTCAGGTGCATTTTTACATCCGACCCTTCGTCAATTTCCTTGATGAAAGGGATAACGGCGCTCGTTGTGTGGTCGACGTCGACGACACTGTCTCGTTGAATGCGTGAAGGGTCAATTTTCTCTCCAGAAACGTCGGCGAGCCGGATCGACGTGGACGAAGAAAGAAGAGCCTGAGGGATTTTTTTTTCCTCTCGGTGGTATTTCACATGGGTCATGGTTTACTACGTACCAGCACCGATAGCAGCCGTATTCGTGAGCTCCGCCGGTAGGTAAGGCTCGCACGAGTCAGACCGCGTGGAAGCTGCGGCCTGTCGGCACACCGGCCAAAATACCGCCCCGGGGAACGTGCTGACTCGTGACGAGAACAAAATGACGACGTTCCTACGATACGGCCGTCCAGAAAGGATGAAGGAAAATTCGCTCCCTTCCAACGTCCAAGTACCACATACTGCATGTAACATCCGGTATGTGTGTACATATTTATTTGGCCGAAGGCACATACGTGCCATGTGGCGGGTCAACAGCCTCGGCTCGCCGTCCGCAAGGTAAAGCATATTGATGCCGAACACCGTTCCGTACTGTAACTTCTGGGATGGACATTGAAAAAGAGAAGAAACCGGAGCGGTCAGGGAAATTTGAGATTGATGCTGTGATCGGAAAGCATTATTGGACGATTCAAATTCATAAAAAAGGAGATCCTGGTGTCGTAATTCAAGGTCACAGGGCCAATCGTTACGTATTTCGTATAGCAACGCTTGACTTTCCAAGAATTTTTACCATACTATCTACGAAAAATGCTTACAAATCCGGTACTTCCTACCATTGTCGTCCGTCCATGAGATCACCGATCCCTTGATCAGATTGTGTTTTGTCGTAAATCATTTCACGAATTAGTTGAGAAATAACTTACATACACTTGAGAAATCATTTACATAACGTGCCCTACCATGTCCTACATCTTGATTCGCCCCTAAAGAAATGTCTTCATATCATCCGGTGTTGCCGGATGATATGGAAAGATTTTGGGCGTCTTAAGTTTAAACGTAAGTCACCGAATGGCACCGGATGGCAACAGAATTGAAGTGTAGGGTCAACACGAATGGCAATAGCAGTAGGATCCGACATTACACTTGAGAAATAATTTACATACCGTGCCCATCCATGCCCTACATTTCGTTACCCCCTAAAAAAATGTTGGGCGCCGAAAGTCACCTAAAAACCTGTTGCCGTATGGCGACAGAATTGAAGTGTAGGGTCAACACGAATGGCGATAGGAGTAGGATTCGAAACGGGTAGAATTGGTAGAAGCTTTTGCTGGATGACCGGAATGGAGTATCACGGGCGGGGTGTGCGAAAGGACGACCGGGTGTCTGATTGCCCCGCGGGCTCGTAGGAGCGACTCGAGGACGTGATCCAGTGGACTACATCTCTGCCAAATCCGGGCACACCAGTAAGAGGAGTTTGTTGTTGTACATACATACATATGTGTATATACATACAGCGCAGCAGGGAAATCTCAACGGGGACGCGGAACTGAGTGAAGAGGCTATTTCCATTTCAGTTCTCGCACACAACTCCATCGCTAGCTCCGATGCCTTTCCTCTCATTCTCCCCAGCTCCCTCGCCCGCTCCATCTCGCCGTATCCCACATCCCCTTGTTTGTTCGAACGCCAATTCGACCGGGACCGCGAGACAGCGCAGTGCCTCGCGGGAATCCCGACGAAAGAAAAAGAAACACAATGGTTTATGGCCGGACCAAAGGAACGGCATCGAACGGTGTGTGTCTCACTCCGTTCGCGAATCCCCATACGCCCGGGACACAGCGAAATCCCGGACAATGTCCTTCCGACTTTGAGACGGTGGAAGACGGACAAACAGATACACTCGTTCCCTCCAACTTTCGACAGTCACTCGACACGGCATTCACCCGTCACTGGTCCCTTTGTCCACGTCAAGGAAGCCTCGGCTACGAGGGAGAGGAGAGCTCGGCCGAACGACGAAATGAAGGGAAGAGAAAAAAAATACTCGTGAAGGGTGGCTCGCAAAAATATTTCCAAATAATTGGCCTTCCGGGAAATCGCCCACATAGATTTAGATGGGTCGATGGCGTGGTTGATCCGCTATGGGAGCCTCCATAAGTTCACTGTCCTGGATCTTCGTCAGCTTCGAATTGCAGCATCAATCTTTAGAAAAATTTGAAGCGATCGAAATCGCTTCAATTTTTTCTTGAAATACATGACGATTGGCCCTATGACCTTGAATTACGCCACCTGGATCTACTTTTTTAATGAATTTGAATCGTCCAATATTTCATTCCGATCACAGGATCAATCTCGAATTTACCTGACCGCGCGAGTTTCTTCTCTCTTTCAATATTCATCCTTGCAGCATCAATCTTTAGAAAAATTTGAAGCAATCTAAATCGCTTCAATTTTTTTCTAAAGATTGATGCTGCAAGGCGAAGGTCGCGAAAATGCGGAGTGTCGGAGAAACTGCTGGGTATTTCAAGTCTCGCAGGTCTTGTAATTTTCGAATATAAAAAAATGCTAATTGAAGATGCGGGAAGTTTGCTCGAGAGAAAAAGCGTGTACAGCGTCAATGATCGCCGACACGCAGTTGAACTTTCAGTGTGTACGGAGAGCTTGAAATGTACGAGAGACCACACGGGTCGAACACGCGGATCGTCGGTGAGGCACGAGCCGGAGGTCTATCTCGGTCACACCCTCGGCGGGAAACACGGAACCGTGGAAAATCGGGGAAAAATAGAGAAGAGAAAAGACGGTAAAGCAGTAAAGTAGCGCGCACATAGTCCAGGTTGTCCCGCGGGAGTGAAGTTCCCGCGTGGGAGCCATAAAAAAAATTGTCGTTCGACGCCGCGTGACGAATGGGGATTTTGTGCTGGTGTAACCACGGGCTTGAACGAGAACGGCTACAAACAACAACGGGTGAGCGAGTTTTTTTTTTTTGTTTTTTTTTTTATAATACGAATTTCGCGTGCGCGGAATGAATGAAAGTGGGCTTTCTCCTGATTCAGCTGGATTGGGTTTGTCGTGCGAGGAATGACGAGTGGCGAGGGAACATGGACCACCGAGTGTCAGCTCTTCAAACCTGGATTAAGCTGGGCCGAGACTATAAACCAAACTTTATTGGCGAAAGACATTTTTTTTGTCGTGTCTTCATTCGATTTCGCCTACGCAATAGTGCATTGAACATTTCAATACAGGAAGTAGTGCACCCAGAAAAATAATTTATTTGACGGCAACCGTTAATTTGGTTTAAGTAAAATATTTAAATCAAATAAATGTTTTACTCACACCAAATAAACGGTGGCCGTCAAATAAATTATTTTTCTGGGTGTGAGATAAAGCTTGCAAGTTTGTTTCTTAATAGCAATGTTTCCGACAAGTGAGAAAAAGTTCGATCGATGGAGCAGAAAAAAAAAGTTCACAAAAATGCATGTTTATTAGGGGCGAACGAGTCGGCTCTATGTAATAATTTTATTCGACACGATCGACGAAATTTTTGTGGACGTTATCGTAGAATTATTTTTCTCCCGGCTCGGGGGCATCGTGAGGACTCGAGGAACACGGCATTCGAGTTATAATGCTTCACTGATATCAAAACGGAGTCTGCGAGCAACGAACTGAAAGCGATCCGTGCAGGTATGCGGAGGTATCGCTATTATTCCGCAGGTACGCAGAGGTATCGTATAATAAATAATATTTCTCGGGTTGGTGCATCGCGAAATCGCGAGTTTCCTCCACTCGAAGACAATTTGCCGGGGATTAGACGCGTGACGAAATACCCATCGTATACGCACAAATATCTACTTATATTATATATACATATACTACATATACTATATATACTATATGTATGTGTGTGTGTGTGTGTATGTAAATATTGGTAATACATATGTTTTCCAAATATATATATGTAGATATATGTATATATCTACATATGGCAGAGGCAGGCAAGTAGGCAAGTTTCGAGTCCTTTTGCAAATCCGAGACGCATCGTGACACACGAGTGCTGAGAGCACAGTACGTATACTGCAGTGTACTGTAGCATGCCGGCAGGTATATAGCAATAGAGTTGCTACGCGAGCGGCAGTTGGTGCACCCGGTGCGCCGAGGGGTAGCAAGAACAATCTCATTAATTTTCTCGCTCGGAGCTCGCGGAATACCGGAATTAATGAGATCGGCACAGTGTACGGTACTCTCTATGTAGCTTTCTCTCTCTCTCCCCCTCTCTTGCGCTCTCTCTCACTCTCTTTCTCTCGGGGCAAACAAGCCGCGCTCAGGGAACTGTTTGAATTTTATCCTCTCCTATTTTTTTTCGCTATTGCTCTCCGCTGCTTTTCTTTCTTTTCATCGTTCGTACTTACTTCGTTTAAATTTTCAACACCGTTCGCCTCGTCGAGGTATCCACTTTGCGCGACTAAACTCTCGGGTTACGCGCCTCTTTGATGAGATATTAATTATTGTTTTTCATAAATTTATCCGACGATTTTCCAGACGAGTCAATGAGATTATTCACAGCTTCGAAATTTCAAGGCAATTTTTTTTTTTTTCGGTACACAGTTCAACCCTTAATTAACCGTGGATGGTCGGTCGCAGTGGAGGGTTAACAAAAATTCTCGCTGATAAATAGTAGTAATAATAACGATATCCCGTGCAATATCGTGGCTAAAAGTTCGTCGCGATGTCGCGGGTTTACAGAATTTTTTCTTCATTCCAATAAAGTTGATTTGGTGAATCGGAGGTGCACCGGCCTGTCGCCACGTAATTTTCTGCAATTCGTCGTCGGACAGCCATAATTTCCGAGCGTGGTAAACTTTCGTTCGGAAGAAGCGACATCATACCGCAAAAACGTCACGCCCGTTTCGAAAATCTCATTTTTTCGAATGGAAGTGACGTAATACCGGAAATACGTCACTTCTGGATTGAAAAATCCGACGTTCTTCCGGTATGACTGGACTTCCGGTCTAAAAGTGAGATTTTCAAAAGGGAAGTGACCTTTTTCCGGTATAATGTAATTTCCAGTCAAGAATGATATTTTCATACCGGAAGTGTCGCATTTCCGGTGTGACCTCACTTCCGATAAAAAAATAAGATGTCCAGTCAGGAAGTGACGTAGCGACGATTTAAAAAAAAATCTGTACCACGTCACTTCGGATTTAAAAGTGAGATTTTCAAACGGGAAGTTGACGTCATAGAGGAATTAAAAAAAATTCTCTGCCAAGCAGTAGCACACCAAGTGCTTACTTGGTGCTCGGAAGACCGACCGCTTCGCTCTGGTTACCTACAACCGCCGGTGACGGACCGATATGGCCTTTTGGCGATACACCTGGGTTGCATACGACAAACGCACACACGAATCGCGCTCGAAGCATCTCGAGTGAATGCAGCAGGAGCGTCGCCTCGATGTAAAAAGTGTTGGGTGAGTTTGTCGAGAGGAGGCAAAGATCGAGCCTTTGAAGCGGGCGCCCGGGGTGAAAATTTATCGACGGTGAAGGTTCAATGGACAGGTCGTCATTCGCTCGATCGTCGATCATTCGAGGCCCGAAACTTTGTCAACGGTTTTCTCAACTACGCGCGCAAACTGTGCAAACCTTGCAAAGTTCCAACGTTTGCGCAACCTCGACGCAAAATTGTTCCTTCAATTCCGTACTCCGAAGTACTTTCATCGCACGTGAAGATGGCTAAACCAGCCATCTTCAATGCGACACTTTCCATAAGAGCACGTGCATAAAAAAAGTCTATTCATTGGCTTTTTCGGCTGCTTAACTGTCCACACCCAGAAAAATAATTTATTTAACGGCCACCACTTATTTGGTTTAAGTAAAATATTTATTTGATTTAAATAAATATTTATTTCAATCAAATAAAAATTTTAGTTGATCCAAATGAACGGTTGCCGCCAAATAAATTTTTTTTTCTGGGTGCATTCATTGGCCGGTTTATTGACGTACAAGAGGAAACGCGCTGAAGATGAGTTTCCAAGAAACAGCTTTAAAAAAGAACATCCAACTATGACGATCTCGCAAAGTTTTTTATCACCCCTTTCATATGCATGCAACTTTTATCTCCGGTATGAATGTAAGTCCCATCGTCGAGAATAGCGAGATTTGTTTCCCGGTCTCCCGAGCCCAATTATCCGAGTTCTTCCTTCGATAATTGAGAGACGAGGAAGCGAGGTACGTGGATGAGAGACTTCGGGAGGAGGCTAGCGTGGAGAAGTCGACGAGCATCAGCCGGTGGTTGAAGATAAGCGCGGCCACTGTGGTGATAGTTAGCGGTACGTATATAGGATTGTACGCCGTATCGTATAAAAGTGAGGCGACACAGAGAGGGGCGGAAACGGCTACAGGATGAGATGACTGAGGGGGCGAGCGGGTGACGGCGAGGATTTGAGATCGTCAGGCGGCACTCGAAGTTTGTTTTGTCGAAGGAAGTTATCGGGGGAAGAGTATACGGGAACGGTGGAGATATAGCCGAGGGAAAGTTGGGATGGACCGGGTGAGAAACCCTGTGCGGAGAGAGGAAGAGATCGCGAGCGAGTGGAAGGCCAAACGGAGATGCAGCAGAAAGCGCATCATCCTCTAGGCGTGCACTCTCGCTCTGTGCCTCTGTGTTATTCTTGGCTGGGCTCCAGACAGTCCGTCGCACCCCCGCCCCTTGTATCTATCGATTATAATATCAGGCTTACTTGTCTCGGCACAGACTGTGCGAAACATTGAGCAAAATAGCGAAAGTCCCGATGGGGACAGCGTCGAGTGCGGAAACGGCGCGAAAACCACTTTGAGTATTTAGACATTGATAACGACAATTAAACTGTGATTAATTACTGATGTTGTAGGCTTATCACTGAAGGTGTCGATTTATCTGGGGAATTGTTGGAAGAGCTTCTTCGATTTTTGCTGGCTATTAATTGAGGTGATAGTGGTGGGTACGAAAGACTAGGAAGATCCATCGCGTGTGTCGTACTGTCTGAGGGGAAGTCACACTTTGGTGGGACCAATATGTTAACTGGAAGCACACTCTGTAAGGCTCTGGAATTGATGGACGTTGATGGGATTTTTTTTACAATTTTCGCGCTTCAGTCCACTTTAGTCGTTATTTTTTTTCAATTTTGGTAACATTCATCAAACTAATGTGGACCAAAATAGACCATGGATCATGTGGATCCAAAATCCATCAAATCATATGGTACATCATATGGATCCACAATCCATCATATCATATGATACACCATATGGATCCATGATCCATCACATCATATGGCACATCATATAGATCCATGGTCCAATACACCATATGGTACATCATATGGATCCACAGTGTATCATATCATTTGCATCCAAGGTCCATCGTATCATATATCATATGGATGATGTGATGCATTATGAGCGAGGGTAATGTGGGTCAGCAATGAATGTCTCCGGGAGCTCTCCGAGGGTAAACAAGACTCTGTTTTCACATGCGCTACCTGCCCTGAGTACACTCGGAGAAGGTAGCACATGTGAAAACACGCTTGTCTACTTCACCCAGCGCTGGTCCATCATTTTAAGTTTTCACCACTCTGATCTTAATATTCTTAATAACAGGCATTAACCCTTTATTCATCAGACTGGATACAGCCACAGTCCGCTGTGTCTCATATTCCGCGCGGTAATTGCCAATCGACGGCCGGGTCTGTTCGTGAAATTGTAACCTTCCGTGTCTTGAGCGAATCTCGAGAAACCACAGTCGTAAGTGGACGCGGAGTGAGATAACGTTATCAGCCCTACACCGCTGCTGCTGATGTTGCTGCAGTAACACCGCCGAGAAAGGGGGGGGGGGGTACGAGCTCGGCGGCCTTTGCCAGCATCTCCGGAACACGCGGTGCGAGCACCACCTTCGTCGCCTAATTACTCTCGGCACACATAGTATTATAGCGCGATTCAACGAGGTTTACAATTCATTACACCGTGCACCCGGGCTAATCTGCATGTTATAGATGCAGACACCCCCCCCGCGGTAATACCCTTGAGATTGTTCCGGGTGCGGCCCGGCGAACCTCGAAGACGACCCCGACCATCCTAAAAATTGAATGCTAGCGAAATTACAATTTTCCCCTCCCTTGTACACATCATTTTTCCAATTACTCCGGCAATCAGGATCCTCTGTGCGACCGTTAATTAATTTTTGAATGCCAATTAATTTTTGCATGGTTCGGCTTCTTTTTTTTTGGAACAGAGCTGCGCGCTCATCGCCCCGAAGAAATTTCAAGAAATTATAATAGACACAGATGGAGACTCACACACGGTACCCCGGTGAAATCGGCCAAGGCGATCTTGGCCCTAGATAGAATTAATTTAATATGATTGCTACGGCGAAGGTACCTGGGATATTCCTCGGGGATGTTGAAGCACCAAAAATTACCCACTCGACGATGGCGAGAGGGAAGGAAAGGCTTGGCCGCCAGTGAATCCGCGAGGCTCGAGAGCTCGCTTCTGCCGTTCGGTGGGTCTGCATGTGTTGGGTAGGAGCGGGATTGCGAGACTGCTTGGGAGGCTTGAAACGTAGCCAATTCACACGACCCGAATACCTCCATTCTCGTTAAATAAGACTCCCCTCCGCATGTTTGAGAGGAAGAAAAGTTGAAGCGGGAGAGGAGGAGGAAAAAAAGAAACGTACGTGAAGTAGAGGAAGCCGAGGGTGGTTCCTCGCGTGCAAAGGACGCGGTGAGCGGTGAGGGGGCTGGAAAAAAAGGGAACCCTCGGCCCACTCTCGCCACTTCCTGAAAACTTCGCCGACAGATATTGCCTCCGAATGCTCTTGATGGCCGAGCGGGGGGTCGAAGGGCGCCGAAGATATAGTCACTAGGAATATGTCTGTATATACGTATATACATACATACATATATATGTAGGTGACGTTTATCTACGGGCCCGTAGCTTCGCGCGAATGGACCGTACTTGCTGAAAGCAGGATACCTCATCTCCATGGAGAGTTTACTGTAGCCCCGATAATTATCGAATTTATATATTATTATCGACCGATGGAATCCGCGATTTTTTTTACCTCTCGATCAAAAAGGCGGGATATTATGCACTTGCAGTTATGCAGTTTTCAGTCGAGGTTTATTTATCGCAATAAAAAATATCTTCTAGGCTACTTTCTCTTCGTGGAGAGTTTACTGTATCCTCGATAATTATCGAATTTATATCCACCGACGGAATCCGGGATTTTTACCCCTCGATCAAAAGAGAGGGATATTATGCACTTGCAGTTATGCAGTTTTCCGTCAAGGTTTATTTATTGCAATAAAAAATATCTACCAGGCTACTTTATCTTCGTGGAGATTTTACTGTACCCCCGATAATTATCGAATTTATATCGGGCGACGGAATCCATAATTTTTTTTAACCCTCGATCAAATGAGCGGGATATTATGCCCTTGCAGTCATACAGTCTTCAGTCGAGGTTTATTTATTGTAATAAAAAAAAATCTTCTAGGCTACTTTTTCTTCGTGGTAGTTTGCTGTATCCTCGATAATTATCGAATTTATATCCACCGACGGAATCCGGGATTTTGACCTCTTGATCAAAAGAGGGGGATATTATACACTTGCCGTTATGCAGTTTTCAGTCGAAGTTTATTTATTGCAATAAAAAAATATCTACTAGGCTACTTTATCTTCGTGGAGAGTTTACTGTACCCCCGATAATTATCGAATTTATATCGAGCGACGGAATCCATAATTTTTTTTTAACCCTCGATCAAAAGGCGGGGACATTTTGCGCTTGCAATTATGCAGTTTTCATTCGTGGTTTATTTATTATAATTAAAAAAAAAGTTTCATGGTAACCGACAACGGTGGATGCGCGAATGGCGGAAGGCTGTAGTGGTCCCGCGAATCAAGTAGTTTCGTTCGCGGTCAGTTCAAAGGTTTTTTTTTCTTTTTTTTTTTTTTTATCGAAATCACTACTTCTTTTTTCCCTTCAATGTAAGCCCAGCACCTGTATACGGTGGAAATGGAACAACAAATAAAAAATATATGTTTCATCGAGGACCATCGACGTCTGTTATTTGTCGATGAGAATTCCCAGTTAGCCTTTAATTAAACAAATTTAACGAAGAGGTGCGCACATAATAAACATACGAAGTGAACGATTCCATAATTGACACGAGCCCTCGAGCAAAATCAGTTCGGGGTCGAAATATTTTATGATTAATTGTATCTCGTGGCTCTTTGATGGACAAATCGGCCGATGAAGTACGCGCCTTTTCATAAGTTCCGGTAGTTAATTTAAATGATTGTTTGAAGAGTGCTATTTGCGTCGGGCGCAATATGGTGAATTTCGTCAAGAGCCCGATCTCTCCGTACGGCTCGAAAAATCAATGATTAATTATTGCCAAATGTAATCGATTAACCATACAGCGATTGTAATTTCAACAGCAGCCCTACTCGTTTTCCGAGCATCGAACAGTCTTGTCGAGACTATCGCGTTGGCCCATTATAATTAGTGCGCGATCGAAAATAGCGTGGCTCCGCAAACATCGAACAGCGGATATCGCGTTCCCATTTCCGGATTATTCCGGGATCGTTTCGGACCGACGACAATGTTAAACTTGGGCGATCTGGTTGTTCAATTAGAACCGCATCATTCGTCCCGTCATCCCGTAAATTAATGTTTCATTTGCGGACAGCGATAACGTCGATACGGACCGCGAGTCTCGCCGACTTCATTTTTACGCCCGAATATTTTACACACTAACGTAAACTTCCGTTTACGTTCGCGACGAAAAAGAGGGAGGAAAAAATGAATATCGGATTGAATGTATAATTCCGTGCTGACGTGTACGAAATTATCGGTCGAGAAGGAAGCGAGGAGGAGCCGCGAAAGTGAAGCATAAAAAAGCGCTCGAAGTTACCACGCGATGCGACGTAATCCCAGAATGGCTGCTCAGCGAAAACAGGCAACAAATAAAAAGAATAACAGGCAAAATTTTTTTTTCCGCTCTCGGTAACGGAAACCCGTCAGCAGCTATAGGTAAATGTCCTGTGGCGCGATTGTTCCCAATTCTGGAAAATATATTCGTAACATATCATCATGCAGTATCCGTATGCGGTGGAAAACTGTCGACTCGCGTATGTTCCCGCCGCGTTATTCATTATTTATCTTTGTCTCTTTTCAATCGTCCCCGTTTCCTGCTTTCTCGTGGAAACGACTCCATTGAATACGCAAAAAATAAATGCGAAACACAACCGATGCCTCGGTTGCATTCGTCCCAATGAATAGACGAATAGTATATTTTTTTCTTTTTTTTTTTATTTCGGTTCTTCTTTTTTAATAAAACTTTCGTGCATTCGCTCGCGCGTGATTTTCATCGACATAAATCGTACTGGCAACATGATATTCAATCGTAAATCGAGTCCGCATTAGACTGCAAAAAATGTACATTTAATTTTTTATTTATTTCTCAAAAACTCATTTCAGAAATGCATTTATAGGCGTGATTTTCATCGACATATAAATCGTACTCGAATATGATTTCCGATCGTAAATCGCGCCCAAATTAGGCTGTAAGAAATGACTATTTTACTGGACCTTTTTACTTACATCTGAAATGCTAATTTCAGAAATGCATTTATAGGTCTTAAATAAGGGTCTTTATGCTTCCCGCATATTGCAGATTTTCCTTCCATCGAAGTACCGCATTCCATACATTACCGTAATACCGAGAGCTCTTTGGAGTTGGCTATTCGCTGTCGTTTGCGGATCGTCGGTTTTTCGCCCCGCTCTCGGGCGTATCAGAAGCGATTGAGGCCGGCAATGCTCGCACCCTCTATCCGGCTCGGTGCTCTCGCCGAGATAGAAATAGTTCGGTAATAGAATAGCAAATGAAGTGATCCTCGAAATGCCTCTATTATTTCTCGGTATGTATACCGGTAGTCGAGGCGGCGAGCCCGCGAAAAAGGGTGGCGCTGGAATATTCCTTTCGGCGAGCGTGGAGGCGAGCCGAAGAACGCGCGCGGGGATTCCCCGTATCGGCTTTCCACGCACGTTCACCCTCTCTCCCGACCTCCCACTCGTTTCACCCTGCCCGACGTCGGGGCAGGGTGAATACTCGCTGCTTTTTCCTTCTCGGCCTTTATACATTTTCGCGAAAATGAGATTCACGCAGACCTGCTGTGTGGCTCGGTTATTGATATTTTTTTTTCATTCAAACGTATACCGAAACATGACTGGCGGAATGACGGCGGTCTGTAGGGTTCGTTTTTCTTGGTATCTCGAATCTAAATAAAAACTAAGGGCGCAATTGCTAGCATATATCCGGGATAAAGGCACTTTCGGCCTTGGAAAACGAGAACCACGAAAGACCTGACCACACTGTTTGATTTGAATTAATATTAAGGATGGAGGTTCGACGATGATTAGGCCAAAAAACGCGATTTATAAGAAAATTACTTTTACTTAAGTTTTCAAAAAATTTGAAGGAAAAACAAATCAAAATTGAATATCCCCCCAAAACCAAATATGCGAGTTATTCATCCGTTCGGTCGTTACAAATGGTGCCAGAAGGGTTTGACGATCCTACAGAGGATATTTATTTGTAAAGAAACGACGTCAAAATTGAGAGTCTCGATGACTCTTGCGCCGTGGACGGAGCGAACACAAAATTGAGGTCTCGACGACACTCCGTAATGATGATTGAAGATAACTCCGAATCGGTGAAAGGCGGTTGGACAGAACTAGAAACCTATATGTTCTCACGACAATCTACGTTATGTCATGCTGTGTTCAAAAAATTTTTCCATCTGGCATATCGTCAATAAATCCACTATTACCACACTCAGGAAAATAATTTATTTGACGGCCACCGTGTGTTTGGTTTAAATAAAATATTTATTTGATTTAAATCAAATAAATATTTTACTTAAACCAAATAAAAGGTGGTCGTCAAATAAATTATTTTTCTGGATGTACCATTTCTGACTTTTATGTAAATTTAAAACAAATGTGAAGGAAAAAAAATCAAAAAATTAAATAGATAAATGTGTCATCTTCGAGAAAGGAAGGTCCCGAAGAGCCGCGGGGCAGGACGCTCCCTGTGGCGATTATCCAATGGGTTAGCTAATTGAGTTGCGCACTCCGTGCCTTGGAAAGTAATGCAGCAGCAGAAGCGGCGAGCAGTGGCAGATTGGCGGAGCGAAGGGACGCTGCGGACTTAGAGAAGCATGAGCTGTCGTATAGCCGCGTACAGTCGACCCATATTCCTGTATTCTTCCGTGAAGTTTGAGTTATATAAGTCGCTCGTTGCCCAAGGCGTGGCAGCCGCGGTGGCGGCTTTATTTACATCGCTACCGCGGACCATCGAGTCTCCGCCGTTCGCTCTTTCTCGTTGTTCTCCTATAATCCTCGAGAAAACTTTTGCCTCTACAGTTTCCCCATCTAGCTCTCCCCCTCTTTATCCCTCCAGCAGTTTCGCGCCGCTATAATGCAGGCTTGCCCGGCTTGGCTTCTGGTTCTTCTTCCCCATTCTTTCTTTCTTTCCTCTTATTCCGCTGGCTTCTTCCGCGCTCCCTCTCACGAGGGTAGACGCGAGTTCTGAAATTCGCGATACGCGACTTGCGTTAGCCCTCCGCCCCCTCCCTCCGGCGCCAAATGTGAAAATATAGCGGTGACGAAGGCTGAGGTTTAAGCCCGACGAAAAGTCTTGTGACAGCGAAAAAAAGTTATAAAGTATCCAGTTCCTTGTCACCATAAGGGTTTAGTATATTTTTTTGTGGACTTGTGTGAAAGCTTGCCATACGGTGATGGAGAGTTCGAAACATATGTGGGCAGGAAACGGGGGCAAAATGGGCCAGCTGAGGGATCAAAGCAATTCGATCGGTATGGAAGTTTGCAACGTTTGTGCAATGATTTACTTAGACAGCTTTCAATGCTTGCGTTCAACTACGCTTAACCTATTCCTACTCCCGACTGCCCGCTAGGGCAAAAAGACGGGAGTTATGCGTTTCACCGCGATCCACCGGCTCGGCACGTTTCGCAAGTGCCTACAAACATCGAAACGGCAAAAAGTTACTTAACGGATTTTGGTATACTGAAACTTCATAGCCTGATCTATGTTTGTGTCAATACATTTGTGAGAGGACATATGAACTGAAGGTAAAACACCATATTTGGAGAAATCCGGTTAAAAGTTCACGGTGACATATCGAAAAATCACGTCGGCGATCCCCACTTCTGCGTACAATAATCGCAAATGATGCCGCATACTTCACGCTGCAGCCGAGATTGTGCCGAGTTTCCAATGCCCCAAGAGAAGCCGTGAATTGTTATTTATTTATAATCGTAGCGTTTTGTTTACGTTGTCGGTGTTTAGTGCGCGATTAGCGTGTGAAAAAATTTATGCGATGCCGTATCTATAATATTTGGTGCAATAATCACCGAACACATGAGCAATAAAAAATTATCATAAATTATGCACTTAACCTAATTTATAATTTTTTGTTTTATCGAGATTAATTATATAGTTTTTTAGGTTCTAAGGTAGATGCTTAAGTTAGGTTTTTGATACTTGAAGCGGTGTAAATGATTACCAGACTCTATTACAATCAATATGAGGTTTCATAGGTGTGGTTATTTTATTGGATAACTTTAGAAGGCCAAGAAGAATCTAGTTTCGTTGATCTTTTTTTTCGTCACGACACGACGAAGCTCTACTACCTATTTTTTCGGAATACACGAGGGTCTGTTACTTCATATGACATTTTTTTATCTTTCATTGACGTTTAGGGTGCGTATGTGATTTTTGTCGATCGGATTTACCGGGTCGGAAAATTCACACGATCGAAAAAAGTCACATGGTCGAAAAACCATTGATTGACTTTTTCACTCAATGCACCAAACAGCGCTGCTACCAGATATAATTTTTTATTGGTCTTTGACCTTTAAAGAGCGCGTGTGATTTTGTTTTAGAGACTTTTTCCAGCTCGCAAAGCTGACGCGATCGAAAAGCCATTGATGACATTTTTTCACCCAATGTACCCGGAGCCGCTGTTGCGTGCATCCAGAGTGGTGCACTCGGCGAACAAATGTCACCAATGGCTTTTCGATCGCGTGCGTTTTCTGGACCGAAAAACCCCTCCGAAAAAAAGCGCATTCACTTTTTGAATGTCGAAGAAAAAGAAAAAAATTATATTGGGAAGGCAGAACCTTCCGGTCGATTCAGAGAAAAAAAATATCATCAATGGTTTTTCAATAGCACGAGTTTGTTTGATCGTGTGAATTTCCCGACCCGGAAAACCCCATTGAAAAACATGATTCATACAACCCAAATGCCGACGATAGGAAATCAAATGGCAAATCCTCCTCGTGTTTTCCGAAAAAATAGGTGGCAGAGATGACGGAAAAAAAATGGTCAATGAAACTATTTTCTCAGCCTTGTAGAGTTATCGAATAAAATAACCACACCAATCATATCTCATATTAATTTTAATAAAGCCCTGTCATTATTTACAACGCTTTACATTTGGACACTATAAAAACGAAACTTCGGTATTTCATGTGAAGAAGTTAGTTTAACGAATTGAAAACTGAGCAAAAGATGGTTGGGCATTTTATGTTCCACCGTGACGCAAACGGTTAAAGTATTAAAACCCAAATTTGTGCATCTACGTTATAAATTCAAAAGTAGGTTAAGCGTAGTTGCTCGTAGACATTGACAACTGTCTAGTCAATCATAGCACAAACGTTGCCAAATTCTATACCGTGGCATTTCATACGAGTCCGGACGCAGCTAAGGTACGTCTGGTTTGCGGTTACATCCCAGCATTACCGCGCCTGGCCCGGGTGTGCGGTCAGTGCGTGCGCCAGTGCTGAGATGTAATTACCAGCCGGAGCAAAACTTACTTGTGGAGCTATTAATTAACTGGTTACGAGCAAACATTAAATTCCTAATAATTGTTCCCAACTTCTGAGAAAAATAGTGTTTGGGTCGAAACGAGACATCTCAGGATTAATTGAAAAGATATGTTGGAATCTCCCTTATTGTCCAAAAGAGTCCCCATTTAAAGTGCATATTCTTCCATAAAAATCTTGCTTTCAATTTTTATTTTTATTCTAAGAATATCTCCATAGTCACACGCTCATTGATTTCGCGGTACTCCGAGCTCCACACATGAGTGAAATAAATATCGCAAAGGATACAAAAAAAAAGTCCAAAGCGCGTGCGGTCGATGGGAGCGATCGCGCAGGTGCAATAATCCCGCGTGCCTCAACCCGTTGCTCACTGTGTTCGTATATCGCCGAGTGTTTCCACGCTCGATTCATTCTTCTTTATTTTTTCATTTTCCTCCAACGCTGCGAGGAGCATTTTCCACACCGAAGCTGCGAGTGAGCCTCCGCGCCGAGTAGCTATCAACGTGTCACGTTCGGTCTGAAGGATCTCTCGTACGTCCAGAGCGAGAAAGCGATCCTCGCTGAGGATGAGGGAGTACGGGAGGAGGGGAGGGAGAAAGAGGAAGAGGGAGGTTTGGGAAGAGAGAGAGAGAGATAAGGATCTGCCTCAGCTATCGCGTGCACGAATTCGCCTTCGAGAATCGAGAGATCCCGCAGCAGCAGCAGCAGAAGGAGCACAGACCGAGGTAGAGCGAATACCATTCCTCTCTCGTTATACGTTATCGCTTTCTCGTATTCACCGGGATCACTCACTCTCGACGTCGTTCCTCCCCAACTTTTTTGATATGCGCCACGTTCGCTCCACCCTGATACTATACACTCTCTACTCTCTGCCGGTGCTACGTTATTCTTGGATTCACCCCGATCGTCATGTGCGAAGCGTGCGCGTGCTCGCTGCACGTCGCCGGCGATCTGGCTTTCGTAGTGTATAGTATATATTTATATATTTATATATATATATATATATATGTGTGTGTGTGTGTGTGTGTGTGTGTGTGTGTGTGTGTGTGTGTATATATAACTGCACTATATTATATATTGTGCGATATCGGAAATGCGATATTTCGAGGGAAAAGAAGGAATACGGTTAGTTTCGGAGCAAAGAAACTCGCGTTTGTCGCAGAAGGTTCCCGATACCGTAGCATCTAGCTGACCAATTGTTATACCCGTTGACCCTTCGAGTGCACACGGAGTCGCTCTATCCCGGAAGTCGTAAAGTGAAATAGGTTTTTTTTTTTTTTTTTTTTTTTTTTTTTTTTTTTTTAATCCATAATTGATTTACGTGTTAATCGGAGTAGGTCATATTCATCGCTTTTTCCATGGATAAAAAAGCCGGGCGTCCATTTTGGACGTTATGCTTTGGAGACCGTATTTCTACATTCGCGTCGGAGAGTTCCGCGATTTAGGAAAAAAACCGGTCTAGTCGGAACGCGGGGCAAGATGAAACCGACGCAAATGAGATGAAACCGACGGCAAAATGAGACAACGGGGCAAAGCGGGGTTTTTTGGCCAAACGTCATTTTCCAATAATTTTTGGATGTCCGAAGTCGCTCTATCGGATACATCAGGCTTTTCTGCCCAGTTTTGCCACCTTGTCCGATCCAAAAATGATTGGAAAATTTAATTTTGCCCAAAAACCCCATTTTGCCCCGTTCTCCCCTACCTCTAATTCCATCTCGTACCACACTCACTGCCTGAAAGTGCTTAGTCTCACTAAGTCTGCTCCAACTTGCCCCGTGTTCCAACTAGCCCCGCTCCATCCTATCGTCGTAGCGTCCGTTTAATATCGTTTCGATGGGCAACAGCGGTACAAATCCGTCATGTGGAATATGCCGTTGTGTAACAATACGAGCGATTATCGGAGCCTCCGTCTTGCCAATCCGTTATACAGCCAATAGGGTCCGGTGTGTGCGGACGACGACGGCGACAACCCTGCGCGGGCCATTGAATTTGGATTTCCATAATATCGATCTATCGGTGTGTGTACCCGAGCCACACGTTACCGATGTGCAGACCCAGGGAGAAATTCGCCACCTTGTGCGGGGGCAGGGAGGGGGGGGGGTTCAGTGTTCTCCGCGCTGGCACCGGCTGCAGCCCCATCAGCGCCAGTAGTCGCCATGGCTCTTGGCACCGCGCTAAGGTCACGAAACTCTCCGGGATCTGTCAACAAGGAAATTCACATAACGCGCCATGTCAGTCAAACCGAACGTGGCCTCTGGTCCACCTCTCTTTCGCTTCGTCATACCCTCCATCTATCTCCGACGCCCCCGCGCGTCCGTCCCTGACCGACTCTCTCGCTCGTGCAGTCCATTGCTAAACGTTATGGCATATAGTGGCCGCGGTCCGTAAGCGAGCGGATTCCGTTTATTGATTTCCGATGGTTCCCCGCACGTTTTCGGCACTCCCCATGTGTCCGCCCTAGACTTCTCCGCCGCGTATAGGCTGTTACCCTATACCGGTCGTTCGGCGCCGTGGTCCATTGGTGGAACGAGAGAGCGCGGAGCTCCCGAGGCTCGCGGCTCCCTCGCGAAACTACCTTCCCAACCCCACAGCCGCCGTTAACCTCGTGGCTTTTTTTATCGCGGTAACTTGGACCGTACGTATTGTCCCTGGAACCAGGAGGCAATGACGCGAATACGGAACTTGCGGCGAATGCGAGAGCCCCGACCAAGCCGGGCTTTGTCGCCCGTGTGAAAGAATATGGCCTAGCATCGACTCCCGGTAGATCTGTAGGCATGTACCGAAAGTCCCCCTGCTGGGCCGATTGAGAGTACAATGAGCTACCGCGAGGTACCATGTAGGTTTCAACTCGGTTCTCGGAATTCCGATCCACAAATGAGAAACAAGGTAAAATCTGCCCAAGACCAAGGCCTAATGCGACGACCCAATGGAACAACTCTGTAAATAAAAAAGAAGACTCGAAGAGCAACGGAACGTTTGCGAGGGCTCGGCCAATGTTGAAACCAATGAGCTACCGCGAAGTGCCATGTAGGTTTCAACTCGGTTCTCGGAATTCCGATCCACAAATGAGAAACAAGGTAAAATCTGCTCAAGACCGCGAGGCCTAATGCGACGACCCAATGGAACAACTCTGTAAAAAAAGAAGACTCGAAGAGCAGCGGAACACTTGCGAGGGCTCGGCCAATGTTGAAACCATTGCTTATGGCTTCGTGGCGAAACAGAAGGAATATGACGGACAAATCTGCTGTTTGGGAAAACTTCTAGCGTCGGTGTAGAGGCACATGAGCCGGATGGGTACGGACACACGTACGGTGTCTGGACACGTGGAAGCTGCACCGAGCTGTCCGACCAGCGAAGCCGCACCTCGAACCTCTCGTTTCTGGATTAAGTTCGTTTGTTAACTCTCGTTCGGCGTTCGAAACGAAAATTACCAGGCCATGACGGCGGGCACAGGCGAAAGTGTGGGTGCTGGTGTCGGAACGAACGTGGAAGAGCATTAGGGAGACGTTACACGAAAGCTGATACACACAAGCGCATGCATCAATACGTACGTAGACGTGGAACGTCCAAAACGGATGCAGACGATGCGCAGTGGCGGGAACGGGAGGAGAAGAGCTGGCGGCTGACTAGGTTCGGAAAAGGTAAAGCGGGGCAAAAAAGAGGAGGGACACCGAAGAGTCAACCTAATCCGAGTGGTCAGTGCCATGTACCGGTCTCCTCCGAATCCGATTACCCTCGCTTGGACCGAAAGTTCGGATACGCCAGGCCGCGCCTGACCGTTGTGCTCTCGCGGTTTTTCGACGTTTCGTGGATTCCCGGCCGGATGATCGTTTCTCACGCTTCCGACAACACGGACGTTTACACACACCGGCAGGGATGCACGTACCCTTATAGGTACTCCCGGATCTGGATGGCATACGGCCACGGTCGACCTGACGTTGGTGGGACCGAGTAAGCGTGTTTTGACTCGGCAAAACAAAAAGTCCTCATAGTAAAAGCTCAAAGGACATTTGTAGGCATTGTGTATTTAAAAGGCGGCATTGCTCCCCAAGCCTCCCTAGTGGGAGCGTCATCCAGGACCAGCATTGGCACAGCGTCGGCCAGCGTTCGCCCAATGTCGGCTCATTCCCACCAAGGTCTATGCAATCGCTGATGTTATAGAAATATTGCTTGAGTAACGTGCAGAAACACCAAAATCTCAGAAGAACCGCGTAGCTAGCCAGCGCACGGTTAATCGGTCACCCATCGAAGTACTGACCGCGAAAGAATCTGCTTGACTTGGCGAGCCGTGCGCCAACCACGCATTCACCGGTGAATCATTGCTTATTATTATCTATGAGTTTCGATAGTTCTTGAAATGCCCTGCAAATGTCCTTAAATTTCTTTATTACGGATCCCGAAAAAATTTTCAGTTGGAATTGGTACCGCTTTTGGCCCAATTGAATCGCGGGTACCGAAAGGTTTATCTTCGCGTTTGTCTCGTCCATCCGACAATCGGGTGTGCCTACTTTGTCCAGTGTATATGCAGGCCGTATGAATAATACGGCGACTCCGTTGAATGTTTGTGTGATGACCATGTCCGGTGACTAGTTGCACCGCGAACGTATACATGTATATATATTTACGCATGTATATACATATCCATGTGGTAACCAGTGGGCGGCCTATCCTCACAAGCCGTACGTTTCTCGTTGCCTCCTCGTTGCCGGATCCGTGCCCGCCGATTCAGGTCCGACAAACAAATACACCAGAGTAGTTGAGCAACGGGCACGGTAACGTCGTTTGCAGGGATCAAGGGAGAGGGGGGAGAGGGCGAGAGAGTGCCGGAGAGTGCGAGAGAGACACGTCGGATTGAAAGCGTTAGGGGTTGGTCGGCCCGGGAGCATTTGCATGGTAACGTCACACGTGAACATGGCGTGAACCCGTTACTGCGCCGCTGGCGTGCCGGGTATTGGCGGCATTCTCGTCGAGCCCACCACCGTCGAAAGATCGATCGGATCCTATTAATTCGTTTCTGATTGACGTGACGCGCGCCGGCCAGAATGCAAAGTCGTATCGGACGAGTGGGAGTGGACGACCCTTCGGTATACGAAAGCAATATCGAAACACATCGAATTGGAATCGGCCACGCCGTCGCGCACCGCGGTTCCCACGAAGGCCTCGATCATTTTGCATAATCGATATAAAATAATAATTCTCGATAAGAAAAAGCTACCGACGGCCAGCGGCAGGAACGACGCTACCGGCCGCGGAAGTTTAGCCGGTGTTCGCTGATCACTCGATGATTATGTTTCAATCGATCGATACCTCGTTCCGAATTCATTAAACGAGCAAAAAAAAAAAAAATTATTTTTCCTCGTTCTCTTTTTTATTCATTTTTTAATGCTTTTTTTTTGCGTCGCGCTGTTATTACGGAAAATCTCGTTTAGCCCGATGGCCGTGTCCGCGCGGTGGAATTCATTCGGCCGTAAGTCGGGAACCAAGGGTATTCGTGCTGAAATTGGATATATATGCAAAATATGCATTCGCAATTTTGCAATCGAATATCTGTTCCTTCCTGTCCCGGGGCTGCCCCTCTGACTCTGTCCCTGCTTTCCTCCAAGGATCTCCGGCGAGCTCGACCCTCTCTGTCTCTCTGTGCCCATTTCCCAAAAAAAATGTTTCCGCAAACCTTGAATCCGCTAGCTGTTGCCGAAATTGCGTATCGATTGTTAATACCGTGAGAGAATTCTGGTACGTTTGCCGTATAACGGATCAGTGACCGGTGCATTTTTATATATATTTTTTTATTCTTTTTTGGTTCCGCGTTCAAAACCATAGTGAATGTTTTATTTCGTTGGGCTCGAAGGATTCGTCTGAACCTATATCGGTTTTAGATTCGAATGGTCATTCGCGGTTCGCTGCACACATTCGGTGGTGGATTTTGTTGCTTTTTTTTACCAATCCATTTCTTTTCATTGTTCATTCCACCTGCACAGTTACATTTGTTATCACGCCGTAGTTGTCGTTCCTCTCGTGACGAATAACTCGTATCAAGTTGCTAACGATTACTCCAATAATTACACTGATAAAAAAATACGGTTGAATCAAGTAAGATTCGGGCAGGGACGTTCAACTAAATATTTTGTTGGTACAGCTAAAAAAATGGTCAGATCAATAATTTATTCGGTGATTTCACCAAAATGTTTTTGAGACACTAAAATATTTTGTTCGACCAACTAAATATTTATTTAAACGTCCCTGCCCGAATCGTAGTACATTCAACTGTACTTTTTTATCAGTGTATGCATCCTCATCGCGGCATTGAAAAGGTTGTTCTATTTTCATCCATCAAGTGAAGGACCACTCATTTGCCGCTTATGAAAAAAAGAGTGACTCAAACAGCGATAAGCCTCCGTGTAGTGGGAGCGAATTAGCTTGGTCTAATTACCGTGATATCTTTATTGAACTCCGCTTTTTGGAGACCATTGGCATACTCGTTGTATCCGGTAGTTTTCGCAATTTCTGAGAACCGACGAATCATGCCACTTATCTCAAAAGAGCTACCGCTCCATTATCCGTAATTAATTAAGGCCAGTCTTTCCCGGACAGAAACGAGTGTCAAGCATCCTGGCGGCCTTAAGCTTCTCCAACCCAAAGCTCTCTGTTTCCACTCGCCGACTTGTTCGTCATCCGGCTCCATTCATCTCGCGACGAATGGCTGTGCTGTTTTTGCTACATTAAAGAGACGAAAGTGGCACCGGGCTTTTGACTTTTCGAGCGAGTGGGCTCCCAGCTGGGATTCCGCCGCGACTGGAAAAACGGTCCATCGACTCCGTGCCGGCTCCCTCGCGCCGAAACGTAACAACGAATCAGCTCGGTCCGATGGCGTTGGCTCAGCAGTCGTCGTATCTGACACCGCCGTTTTAAATGTCGCTTTACTTTTAATTAAAAAAGGGGGAAAGACAGAGGAGCCTGGGGCGATACTGCCGATGGCGTGTGACGTTGGGCGGGTGTTACATCCCGACTCGGCGTTGACGCCGCTCCGATACTGGCGTGAGCTCTGGATGGGTACCTTGGCAACTGTACAGCCCGGGGCTCCAGCGCTGGCGTTTCAGCCCACCTGGAAAGCTTCCCGCGTTTTACGTCCCGTAAACTCCAGCTACGCGACGGATCCTAGCGTTGAACGGCGATGCGTTGAGCTGTTCTGTCTGAACTTCGTGCCTTCCGTACACTGAAAAAAAGGTTTGGTAATGTCAAACTAAGCTGCAGTTGCGGGTGGCGAAAGAAATATTTGGACGATTGAACAAAATGTTTGTTAAATCCAAGTAACTATTTGTTAAAGCAACGATTTAGTTGCTTTAACAAATAGTTAAACTATTTAGTTGCTTTAACAAATAGTTAATAGTTAGTATTCGGACGAACTACTAAATATTCGTTCAATCAACTAAATATTCGTTCAATCAACTAAATATTCGTTCAATCAACTAAATATTTCTTTCAATCGACCAAATATTTCATTCGCCACGTGCAACCGCAGCTTAGTTTGATATCACCAAACCTTTTTTCGATATACGTCAAAGAAAATAAAACAGCTCATACAGATAATTGTTTCCAAGCGATTCGTCAGTGCAATTTTTTCTCACACTCTTTTCATCCGTGATCCCGGCTGGAAGAAACAAAGCGGAATTTGTTCTTTTCCCTGCCGGAGAACAGGAAGGCGAAAGGCGAAGAAAAAAACGAAGAACCGCGCGACCTCCGCTATTCTTGACGATAAGAGTCGAGGCTGTATTCTTTACGATTTACACGACGTTCCTAGTCGTTGGTTGGCTCTGTCGGTGGCTCTGAGCTTTAGGCTCGCCCTCTCGCTCTCGCCCCGTTCTCTCCTGTGTCGCTGTGTTCCGCCCTCTCGCGGCTGGAGATCGCCTCGGCGAAGATACGATCGCTTGCTATTTACATTACAATGGTAAAGGTCTACCCGCCGTGGTAATAAAATGTGTGTTGGGTGGCCACCTTTTACAAGCCCCGGAGCGGAACATTGTACCCCCTACGTACAGAGCGTTAGTGTCGGGCCCGACCAAGAATCACCGAATCTACTGCCGCCGTCGGCTACTGCGACCGCTGGAGCACCGGATTTCAGGACAATGCCAGCGCGACATATTTTACAAAGCTTCGACAAAAAATTGTTTCAACGCGTAACGAGGTGAATCGTATATTCACTATAATATCGTATCGGCTGGGTGTTTAAATTACTAACATTAATACACCGACTTTCGTTTCTGCGGCCCTCGTTAGCGGAATAAATGAACGTGGTTCATCAGTTCTTTCATTAGGTATGCCAAAACAATTGTCAATAGAAAAATATATTATATGGAAAAATTTCTGAAAACAAGTGCATTCAACATTTTTTGTTTTTATAATTACGTTGATTTTTTATTGTCAGATTTTATCTGCGTTTCGCGGACGGTTGTTGCCATTCAAAGTCGACGATGAGAGCGACGAGGTAATTTTTTTTTTTAAAGCAACTTGCTGTAACGATACTGGAGTTGTTATAGTTTAGCCATGAAAAGCCCAGGCTCGCGACTGTTACCGGGAGGTACTCGACCCTCGCTGCCGAATTGTTGGCTCAGTTACACAATACATTGTATATATCTATAGTAAAACTCGGGAACGCCGCGCGCTCTCGTTCACTTCCAACAATGCGAGCATTCAACGTAATGGCGTACTTGACTCGATTGTCGGGCGTTCTTTAACTTCCTTATCACATATGCAGCTTTTTTCTTTCTGCTCACATTTCGCGAGTATTCGAGTAGAGTCATGCGGCAGAGGGGAGAACAGGTCAAGGCGATATCTTCCTTCCTCGCACCAAAACGGTCAACCGCGGTTCTGATGCAGGTTCATTTTTATCCGTACAGACGTTCCTGCATTACCGACCGAGGCGACAATTCTTCAGAGAACGTTTGACGAGCGGACGAGCAAACAGTGAGATAGTTCGGTGACGATCATAAATAAGTAGGGTCGTGTTGTTATTTAACTGCGGCTGCGAGTGAGCGTTGGCACGTTCGCAAGGTGGAGAATAATGTGAGAATAAATAAGTAGTCCGTCTTTCGGGTCAAGGCGGTAGCCTTTTATAAAGGGAAAAGCCCTAAATCTCGGTGTGTAAAATCGTCCACCAAAAAATATATCAATGACTCAGGTAAAATTCGCTTGCGGACAGCCAAAGAAAAAAATGATTATTGCAATTCTACTTTCAATTCTTACAATTAAATGATTGGTTGACGAATTGAATGAAATGATTGGTTGAGGAATTGAATGAAATGATTGGTTGAGGAATTGAATTAAAGAATTAGTTTGAGGAATTGAATTAAATGATTGCTTGAGGAATTACGTATTACGTGAGACGATCTTCAAAATGGGTAGTAAAAAATTGAGTCCCAAAAGTACAATCTCACCCTAAACGGAAAATGTATTTTTTCAATGGGCGGGGTGTTTATTCAATTAACGGAGTTAAATTTTCAAGTTTGTTGTTAGTTTCCTGGGTAAAAAGTTTTTAACGAATGGGAAACGCGTATAGCCGAGCGAAATTGCGAGAATGGAGTGGAGGGGAAGCGACGCAGAGAATTATCGGCAAATGTAACGAAGCTATTCTCTCCCGGTCTCGAGTTAGCTCGAATTTCACGCGAAATTCATACTCGGCCCAGTGCCCCCATTAACTTACTCGTTACACGGCATTAACAACACATCGGCTTTGGTGTTCGGGGCCGCGTCGAGCATCGGCAAACAGCGTTGACCGCACACTCTCGGCGATACTGGAAAGTCTCTCCAGAGGGCCCGAGCCGAGGCCAAAGTTTGTTCACGAAACCCGCAACTGGTCGACTGGATTTGTACATTTTCGATAAGTAATTTCTTGAACCTCTCATCAATTAAACAGTAAAATCACCGCAACAAAGAGATTGGAAGACCATTGAAGTTTTTGCTTACCCGAAGATTATTACTAAACTTTTGGTAAGCTCTTCATTTCCAATTTCTATGGGTGTGATTGCCTGTAACTTCGTATAGAAGAGTATTTCGGTGGGCTTGAAGCGGAAAATACACCCAGAAAAAAAATTTATTTGACGTTCACCGTTTATTCGGTTTAAGTAAAATATTTTTTCGATAAAAATAAATATTTACTTACATTAAGTAAATAGTTACTTGAGTGTAATAAATATTCATTTACATCAAATAAATATTTCACTTAAACCAAACAAACGGGGGCCGTCAAATAATTCTTTTTTCTGAACGTATATATTTGATTTAAATTGAATAATGATTTATGTAAAACAAATAAAATTTTTTCTTAAACCAAATAAATATTTATTTGCGGATGCCCGAAAAATAAATGATTTGTCTGGGTGTGCAGTGAGAAAGCGGACGATCGCACCGAAAGCGCTGACTGTATCCCGATTAAGAATTGACACTACACGATTATGAATTTAAGACCGGATGCCCGGCATGAGAAAGAATGACTGAGAATTCACGAATTATGGGACCGTTACACAAAACGTTTTTCGAAAAATATCGCGAGGAAGAAATATACCGTGTGCACTATCGATACGCAAGAAACGGGGTCATACAGAACGGCTTGCGTTGAGAAAGATTCCCGCGCGTCGATAACATAAATCGTGACAAATAATACATCTCCCGACGGACGTCTGCGGGCGATGGCGTCTTGCGGGATTCTCCGGTTGTTGGTACTTTAACGGCGGGAATGTCCAGACGGGATACGAGAGCGAAAATAAGCAAACATAAGTACCGAGCACACGGGAGAGGAAACAATCTAACTTCGTCGGACGCGATCCGATTCGCGCGAGATTCAAGCCCCCCCCCCCCCCCACCTTCACCACCACCTTCATTGTTGTCTCGCGCGTCCTCCGATCTCCCGATACCTCTCACCAATTCACGGCCTGTAGACGCCGGAAGCACAGGTGGAAACTCCGAACTCGTTCGATCCCATCGTCGACGAAACGACCCTGGAAAAACATTATTCGACACCCGACATCGAGCGATATCGTTGATCCAATTTCGCCTCGGGTCTGTAAAGTACGAAGATGATATATTATTCTACAACAGCTCGGAGCCGGTGTCGGAAAGTCTCTCGGTTAGTTTTGTCTATTCTTTATCCGCTAAAAGCCCCATCGAACCAGCATTCTGCTCGTTCGAAATAAAAAATGAAGTAAAAAAAATCGACGGCATAAAATTTGAGAATAAATAAATCGTTCATTTTACACTCAGAAGTCGCGTTATCTGTTTGGTACAAATGAAGCACTGTTTTCTTAAACGATTCTTTGCTTCAAGTTATTCAAAAATTGTCGATGGAAACAAATATTTTGGTAGTACCAAAAAAAAGCACCTAAACGTATCTCCCCAAGAATTTGCTTAATTAATAATTCTTCTAAATATTGCTTAATAATACGTCTAAAATAAGTCAGAAATTATATTACTCTGGAAGAATAACGAGCAAATTGTACAAAACCACGAAATTGTTAATTTAAACCAAATATCATTTATATACTGTTATCTGAATTTATTATGTAAAATAAAAAAGGGCATGTCCCGTAAATAAATAAATAAATAAATAAATAAATAAATAAATAAATAAATAAAATAATTTACCCTTTCTTTTTCTCAGTACAGGTAAATTGATCGTCTTTGAATACTCCTAAAATTTGTTGACGGTAACACATTCCTCCGATAATCCTCGTCGAAACTTATAGCGAATGATTTGCCCCGAGGATCTCGGGGGAAGTAGAAATGTCCCGATGGGGTGGTCATTTTCGGGGTAAAGTGCGAGGCATTAGTCCCATTGAGAGGGAGACTGCGCGCTAACGAGTTTTCCTGCCGTTGCAAAGCGCAGCTCGGCTCAAGATGCCTCCGGGACGGAAGATCTCCCGCTAACTTCGGTACGACCAAGACGACGTCGACGCGGGCGATATTCAATTCCCGAAGATCGATAGGGAAGCAAAAGGAGCCTCTCTCACAGTTACGCTCCCTCTCTCACCCTCTGGCTTTTACGACAACGAGAGTACCAGGGGGGGTCGCTTGCTGGCTCGGATAGCTACGATAGAGTTCTCTCGCTAGCGCCAGCCAGTTTATTCCTGTGCTACGCCGAGCGCGTTCTACTCTATTGCTTCCCTACCCTCTCTCTCCCTCTCGCGCGTTAAAACTTTCGGTCTACCGCACTTCTGTCAACTTCCAGAGGGCGACCGCAGCCTCCACCGCCGCCAGAAGAAAAGCTTTCGCCTGGCTGGTGCGACAGACGCCCCCCTCCTTCGACTTCCGCCCAAGTTTTAATGACGATCCTTGGGGCCCTTAATTTATAATGTACCTACACCTTTCAACGGCCGATTCAGCCCGGCTCGAGACGCCCGAATATCATTAAAGCGATATTCGGACCATCTCAACGCAACGCATAAATTCGGAGCTTTTCGATACGCACCAGACAGTAGAGTCACACGACGTAGCGACTCTCGCGATAATTTCGTACCTTTATCACCGGCTAACCTACCAAACGCAACATAATGTTATGCATTGTTCCAGACAGCAAAGTTCCGTGCGTCTGAGTCCTGAAAGTCGAGATACCCCGAGTGAATAGCCTGTAGGGGACAAAATGGGGCAACAGGGCAAAAACGGGTTTTTGGACAAAACTAAATTTTCCAATCATTTTTGGATCGGACAAGGTGGAAAAACTGGGAAGAAAAGCCTGATGTAT
Source organism: Ichneumoninae sp. A BG-2022a (assembly GCA_030522665.1). NCBI lineage: Eukaryota > Metazoa > Arthropoda > Insecta > Hymenoptera > Ichneumonidae > Ichneumoninae sp. A BG-2022a. Next base: position 60,365 of record JAPYZC010000241.1, read on the forward strand.
CCGATAGGCCGAATTCGGGCATCCAAAAATTATTGGAAAATTACGTTTTGTCCCGTTGCCCCACTTTGCCCCACTTTGCCCCGCTCTACCCTACGTATATATTACTATTTTACTGAACGAGACTTAACATATCTGAATTATTCGAAGCTGATACCTGGGCGACGAAACTTAGTAATTTTTATGCAAAACTTGCGTAGAGGCTGGTGAAATTTCGTAGGAAAAATCTCTGAAAGTGGACAAACAAAAAAGGAAACAAAAACGTGATACACCTTTTTTTCCGTTGCCCACAGAAAGGGGAATGACGTAACCTCGGGTGATTATATGGAATATCAAGTTTGAAAGCCGCGTATGAAAAGCGCATAAAGAGCGACGATATGCCGGTGCAAGGTATAAGAGTTTAACGGAGACCGTTTCGCGCATCGGAGAAATGGCTGAACCGCCAAGTAAAACCGGACGGCAGGCTCGTGTTCCGTCCTCGGTCGACAGTAAGATGCGTAACGGTCGACTTCCGGCATATCGCGACGTTATTCGTTTTATGAGTCATTCGGAAGGTTCGCCGAAGCCGACCGTACGAAAGTGTACGCGGATAAACGAGAAGCCATCGCGATGCGGGAACGCAGGCACGAAATTGCCCATACCGGCAAGCCCTCTGAACTACCGAGGAGGAAAATAGTGGATACACAACAGGGTGTCACAAAATTTATGGAGAAAAATTGCGAGGGTCGTATCGGCGGTCAAAAACTTGACGTACTTTGTCTTTGAAACATTTTCCTCAAGCGCGTAGTTCCTGAGTTATTAGTGCTACGAGTTGCAGCCAATGGGAGTGCGCGGCAACGCGCGCGCCATCTGCGGAACGGCTGCTCATTGGCCGAGCTTTAATCGCTCGTAACTCGGGAACTTTAATCGTACTTAATTTTGCCAAAGAGGCAATTTACTCGATTTTGAAAGCCGAAAAAATTGATCTGCGTATAGTGTTTACTTTCCTCTGTAAGGAAGCCAAAAATCGATCAACGAACTTTCTCATGGAGAAAGCTTTGCGAAAAACTGTAATAAATGAGGACGCCATGTGCAAATTACTTTGCACCTTTTTCGAGATATGTGCAGGGGAGAGCGATTTACACCGTTTATTAGGATTAAGTCAAATATTTATTTTATTTGAATAAATATTTATTTAAAATAAGTAAATGTTTAATTAAATGAAATAAATATGCATTTAAATCAAATAAATGTTTTACTTAAACCAAATAAACGGTGGCCATCAAATAAATTATTTTTCTGTGTGTAACACCGAAATACCAACGAACTGCAATAGATCTACAAATAACAAATCCTGTTTCCTAAAAAAGTCCACTCGCCCACAAAGCATCGCATGAGTCTCAGAACTGATGTCCCAAGAAAAAAGTTCCGGCGGCAAAAACTGTGTAATTTCGTAAGGAAGCTCCTCACGGATGACGAAAGCGGAAAAAGTGCGATTCGAGCTGACACCGCGAACTCCGGTCTGCGGCATCGGTAGCAGCGGCAGCGGCACGTTGGGCGAGCACCGCGGAAGGGTGAGAAGGCCCGATGGGGGGCGAAAGAATGAGGGAAGCGCGGGAAGCAAAAGCACGGTGGAGCAGAGTTGCCCGCTCTTCGTTCTCTCGTTTCGCACGGCGCTCGCATTGCGCTGCCTCCGCAACCCTCCCTGTTTACACGCTTGCACTCACTGTCGACCTCGCATCCGATCCGATCGATTCACCGCATTTTCTAGCTCACTCCTGAGCTTCTTCCCATCCAACCGTTTTCTATCTCGATCGTTTTATATATATATGTATATATGTATATATATATATATGTATTTACGCCGTTTCTCTCTTCCACCCTCACCGTGTCTAGCGTCATACTCGCCGTTTCCACTTGCCGCACCGCTACGGCCACACTTCTCGTTCACCATTTCCTCCAACCTACCCTCCCTTCTTCCCCCCCACCCCCCTCCCCCGCGATCCGACTCGGTCTCGTTCTTGTACACCAAAGTTCCCGACTATGTGTCTCCGTCGACGAATCAAACTTTTCGAGCAAAAATTCAACGACTCCGGGAACGAAGCGGGTGTACCGAACGCGAATCGCGCACAGTATGCATCCAGACCGAAACCCGCTCGCCCCCCCTCCCTCCCCCCGCCTCAGTAGATTCCACATATTTTCTTATACACGAGGGAGAGCTCTCAAGATTGGAATCTCGAACACTCGCTGGCGGGGGGGAGAGGAGCTCTCTGGATGCCGGATGAAAAGGGAAATATGGCGAAAAGATATAGGGTATAAGCGTAAGGACATGTGTGCAACGAATTCGAGTGTACTTTCGCGTGTTACTCTGCGAGTGGAGAGAAAAGCCTTGCTATTTATATAGTCGGGACCTGCGGCGGATTAGCCATTTTTTCTTTTTTTTATGTCTCATCGAGTCTTCGAAAGGCAATGTTTCCGTCCATGTTTGAGTGTGAATAATGGTTCACGATTGTTTTACAAGACCGGCTGATTAAAATGAGGTTCGGGAGCCTAAATTAAGGCCTTATATAGGGAATTGAGAGGCAAAACGGAACAGAAAATTGCGATGTTTTGATGGGGCGAAATGGGATGTTCTATGATTATTGGAAATATTTTGAAAATTATTGAGAAATTTCATTTTTAACGACTCAATTTTCCAATAATTTTAGGACGTTCCATTTTGCCCCATATGGATTTATCCCGATTTTCTGACCTATTTTCCCCGCTCTGCTCTACCATAAAAGAACATATTTTAAGCCTATCAGAATTGAAGTTCCAAAAAATGTTTACGTATTTCTTGGTATTTTGGAACAAAAAACTATTATACCAAAATTTGTCGAACATCGTGTCACCCGGATCAAAAAATATCTAACAGAATTTCGCTGCAGAAAAGAATGTATTTCGCATTGAAAATTGAAAAAACCTAATGATAATTAGAAAATTACTATTTTATATACAAGAGTATCTCGCAGTTGAGAGAATAATTGATATCTACGTGAAGGAGTCTTAGTCAGAAGCTACTTATGCATGTCGAGGCCTTGATTACCGATCCCCCGACGTTCCCACAATGCCGAATCGCACAAAGCCTCCTATCCAGCGATGCAGTCTAATTGGCCCGACAATAGCGAGATTACAGATTTTTCCCCGCGCAAGGGACACACAATTGTTCCATCGAGGCCGTTTATTTGAGGCGGGCGCAGGTGTTTCGCGTATGCAGCTCTGTACGTTCCCCATTGTCATCGACTGTAGGGAGACGTTGCAGCGCGGATCTCGACCGTCTGCGCCGGAGTCGCTAATTGCAAATGATACCCTGTAACGATGAGTTTAATTGGCGTGAATTTACGATAAATAATCCAACGAAAGAAACAAAACACACGGCCGTATTATGGACCAAGCGAATCAGACGGGAGGAGAGCGGACGAGTGTGCACCCAGAAAAAAATTTAATTGACGGCCACCGTTTATTTGGTTTAAGTAAAGTATTTATTTGATTTATATAAATATTTATTTAAATTAAGTAAATAGTTACTTAAATAAAATAAATATTGATTTAAATTAAATAAATATTTTACTTAAACCAAATAAACGGTGGCCGTCAATTAAATTTTTTTCTGGGTGTGTGCGAAAGCCAGATGCATCATGCACCGACGGTTCGGGTATGTGGGAGAGGCAAACACGCATCGTCGATTGGTTAAAATTGAAGTCCCGACTGGTCGACAAGTGCAGTTAGAGCGAGGGAATACCGAGGGCAAGAATTGGGGATGCTGTCGGATGCTGCGCCGCGCCGGACCAATTTGCTTCGAACCTTTTCGGTACAAACGGTTCTAGTAGCTCACAACGGTTCAGAATTTCCCTCACTCGGGCCCCGCCGCTCCCCATCTCGCCTTCCCGTTGCACACACACACACACACAGACAGTGTCGGGGAGGGGAGGGGGTGGAAAACAGGGGAGGCGGTTGCACTGGCTCTCTCGCATTATCCATTATATATATTCCCGCACTCCGATGTACTCTCTCGAGGGTAATCCCCCGCGATAAGCCATACGAGACTGCGCGCCGGGGAGAGAGAACGGGGAGAGGGAACGACCGTCCCGACAGAAACCACGCGGTTTATCCGATCCCGAGAGTTTGTTTGCGATTAGGTCGAACTTTTCGGTCGAAACTAACCGTCCGCGACACAACTATGGGAATCCCCGTTAACTTTAACTGTATGTCGCGCGTACGCGCTGATACCGTACTTACGTCACTGATAAAAATGGAAAGTAAATTCTCTTTAATGTAGAACACTTCTTTTTAACGAAGGAAAGGGTTAATGATGATCGCATGAAATTTGGGGTATCGTATTTGGACGTCGAAAAGATATATAACGCTTAAATTCGTATATTTCAATGGAGCGAGTGCAACGCTGGACGAGTAAAACTTTAGGTTTTTCACGCGATGGATTATTCCGTTTGCGAGCGCGCATACGGAATGTAAAACATTAACAGGGATTACTGAAATTCCCACGAACACCTAGAAAAATAATTTATTTGAGGGCCACCGTTTATTCGGTTTAAGTAAAATATTTATTTGATTTAAATAAGTATTTATTTAAATATTTTAAATCAAATAATTATTTTTCTGAGTGAATTATATGAAATATTGAAAGTGCTGGAATACATGGTATTGTTTCATTGTAGAGACACAGAATCATAATTAATCTTTTTTTCGTGCGCAACTCGTTAATGTTAGTGAATAATTTTAGTTTGAAAAATTCCCTGAAAAGGAAAGGGAAAGTTAATGACGATCGCATGAAATTTGGGGTGCCGTTGTATTTTAACTTCGAAAAAAATATATATAACGCTTGAACTCGTATATTTCGATGGAGCTGGACGAGTAAAACTTTAGGTTTTTCACGCGATGGATTATTTCGTTTGCGAGCGCGCATACGGAATGTACAGAATTACCAAGAATTACTGAAATTCTCATGAATTATTATATGATATCGTGAAAGTCCTGGGATACATGGTATTTTTTCTTTGTGAAGACACGGAATCATAATTAATTATTTTTTCGTGCTCAACTCGTTAATGTTATCGAATAATTTTATTTTGAAAAATTCTCCCCATGTTTTAATATTGTTAGGCAAGAGAGCAAGAATCCGAATTGGATGTAAAAACTTGAACGCGTAGCGGGCAGTCGTGAAATGTGGACGCGCACGGTAGGAACACGTAATTGGGCGTTACGAACTTCCGGGTTTGCGCTCGAGATATGGGCTAGCAGTCAAAGAGACTACACGCTCCTACTTTCCCGTTTCAACGAAAATTCTTTTATGACGAATTCATTAGTAATCAGACCGGTGGCGTCGGGAGTAATTATGAACGACGGGTTGGGAAAACGGGCGCACATTACATGGCTATGCGAGATACGCTGTAAGCACAGCCTGCCCACATGTATACAGCGCCGCTGTAAGTACGGCTGGAGGGAGGTAGTTGAAAAAAAGAATAAAATGAAAAAAATAAATGAGGAAAAAAATATCGAAGTGCCTGCCTCGACTGCGCCAAACGAAGCTACTTTGGATCTGAGGGTTGTGCGCGCATACACGACCCTCGCTTTTCCCGTTTCTCCACCGGCGTCCTCGGCTGGCCGGCGGTTACACCGAAGCTTGGAAAATCAATATGTCTTGCGTTTCTACCCGAGAATTTGATAAAACCGACAAAATCTACAAAATCAGGCACAATCTAAAATAAACGGTGGAAGGAAACGGCGCTGCGAAAAGATCATTCCCGATTCGGATGGAAAAAATAAACTGAAACATTCGAATCGAACACTTGCCATTTGATTCGGGGGTGCCGATCGGCGGAAATAGATTAGTTTTTCTCGAGATATCTTATGACGCGGAGAGTTCATTCCTTTTTTCATACCGGATAATAGTTTCCCGATTATCCTTAATCACTTCCTGCGCAATTTTATCTTCATTATTTGGAAAGCGTTGTCCGACGTCGGAGGCCGAGCGCGGAAGAGAGGGATTCAGCGGCTTTCCCGTTTGACCCGACCTCAATTCTTTCGTCGTGGAGCGGGAGCGAGAGAGAGGAGAGGAGAAATAAAATCTCCAAATCACGAGATAGGAGTGCAAGAGATCCCGTCTTATCCATATTTGAACATTTTATTTTTTTCATTTTTTCTTTTTTCAGCAGCGAAATGCAAAAATTTCTCCGTTTCATTCCCAATTATCTGTTCGTGACTTTCTCTCAATTTCCTCGCGCCGTTCGCCCAGCCGGTTTTTTTTTCATCTTTTCTTCCTCTATCCGCGCAACGAGGTAGCGGAGAACAAGAGTACATCCCTACGCTCGCAGCTAAGGATACCGAGCCGCAATGACGTAGGACTGGAGTTTCCGTCGAAACGGCCCCGATACATTAATGTTTCAGGAAATGGAACTGCGGCGAACGTTTCGCTCTCCTACCAGAAGCCACTGGATAAATGTATATACATTTATATATATACATATACATATATATATACAAGGGTTTAAAGACGGTGAAGTCCGCAAGCGCCGAGTATTCTCTGACCTCACGAGAGGCTCTCCAAGTTTCGAAATCGAATTATGCCCTCGGTAAATCCCTGGCCAAATGGTCCAGTCCCGTGAAAGATATCCCGAGGGTCTGCCGGTGAGCAACGGAGGGGAGGAACGAAAGCAAATAGTGGGAGGGGATAAAATGCGAGAGAACACCTTACACGCTATGTGAGGAGGGACGAGACGTCGATCTCTTTTGCCCCTCGCGGACTTGAATCAATCTTTGCTTAAATTATTTAATTGAATCTATTTGTTGCCCCCCCCCCCTTCCAACCCTCCCCCTCCCCCCAGAGACTTTGTACATTTACGAGCCTTTATCCTCGGGGTTTCGAGATTTATTTCCGGATGCGGCTGGTGCGAATAAAACATTTATGAAGCCGGCAAGCACCATTACGAGGATAGACCGAAGAATTTTTTTGTCTATTGAATATTTTATTTATTTTTGTATGTTCCATCGTATACCCTCCGCGGGTTTTTGCGTAACCCGTCCCTTTCCCCCTATCACTCCCTACCCGCACTTCGCTAAGCTACCTAACTTCCAGTGCGTCCGCAGCCGATGCATTTACACTGTAGGTACCGCATTTGTCGAGGACACGGCGAAACTGCGGAAAACCCGTGTCGGTACAGACGGCCCTATATTTTTCTGATTCCTCGATGTTTTAACATCAAGAACTCAGAAAAACTGGCCTGCCGCTCACGCAAGCAAAGCTGCCTGACTCGGGAGACCGCCGAAGCCACACACCGACCGCGCACCTAACGCTGTCGATTTGTCTATTGTATATTTTATTTGAGAAAATAAAATAAATTAATAACTGAATTAATTATATACTGAACGGGCTATTTTAATGATTTTATCTTTGAATATTTTTATGCAACTTGTCGGGAATTGATTTACCAAAAAGTGTATTTTTGCTTAACCCATTGACTTCCAATAGGCGGCCCGGAAAAAGTTTGAAGGCGTAGGATCCAGGCCGAACTAAAGGGTCAGGCTCTGTTCTTGCCAGCGGAATTAATGCCTGACTCTTTGCCTCCCGCATTCGATGGATGAAGGGGGAGAAGGGGGGGGTGTGCAGGGGTCGGCTGAAAAGCATTGTTCCACAATTCGCTCACGGTGCAGTGGAGCTGCAGCGGTTCGGGAACGATTACTCATGTCGAAGTCATCGTGCGGTTATGGCGCACGCGCTCTTCCTCCCAAATCGAATCCGCCCCCCCTACCGTTTTCACATCGCGGCTATGAAACGTTTAGTTTTCTACTCGCGGAGCTTCGTTCAAACTGTTGCGAGCGAATTCGCACCGCTCGCGAATTAATGCCGTCGGTCGGTTGCCCGGAAAATTGGGGAGCGTTCAAAATCGCATAGCGTTTTCTTTTCCACCGTGAAAACGAGAGAAAATGTTGTTTCGAATTTTTTGCGAGAAAAGTATTGTTTTTGTCAACAAACCGACACCACATTTTCGGAGGCGGCGTTTTTTGGAGCATGCGTTGTGGCTTTGCACGATGACGAAAAATGTATTTTTCTTTTTTTTTTTGTACGCTCGGAGGCGCCGGAGCGTTTGCAGCACGGAGAAAATCCGACGAATCCGGGGTGGCCTATGGATTCCTCGTTAAATGTGAGCTTTTGTTCGTTCGATTCGAAGCTCTCGCGCGCGCGAGGGGGAGAGGGCCGGGAGCGAGTTCAAGCCAGTGGGCTAATAAATTTTCTACACTAAATGCCGTCGCAGTCCGTGTGTCCCGTGCAGACGACGCGGAGCGAGCCGGATTCCCGGAGAACAGATGAGATCGCGAAGGGTGGGTTTCTCTATGGTGGGTGGCGGCGGCGGCGGAAAGGGCCGACGAGACGAGAAGAACTGGATCCCTCTTTATCTTTCTCTCGTTTCGAACACGACAAAACGATGGGAAAATAGTGACGAGGAAACTGCGAGAGAGGGAGGGGAAGGGACAAATAAATTGCTCGCGCTACGGCGTATCATTTTTATTACGCGAGAGACAATGCTCGAATAACGGGAAGAGTAAAAAAAAAGGATGGAATTCAAGATAGACGGACGATCTCTCCTCTTCGGGTTATTGCACGGGTAGATATGCACGTGGATTATCCGAGAATCGTGAAATGCGAAATCGAGACCAAAATGTATATACTGCGATATTAGCCGCGGGTAGACAGTTCGAGTCCGTTGTGTCTGTGTAATGGCTATTATAATATTGTGGGTGGGTTCTTATCGCGAAGCTATTCGAACGATGCCTCGGCTAAGTTATCGATATTGGGCGAGCTATCTTGAATAATCGGGCGATGCTCTGATAACCGCGGTATTATAGATATCGGTTGAAGGCGAAAAACCCTATCTATCGAATATCGTGACAGATTCTTATTGCAAGTAAAACTAAGTAGGGACTCGTTGTTCTATTTTTAAGCCTTAAATAAAACCGGACCTTTTTTTGTGACGGAGAGTGGTTTTATATTATGTAAAAGGGAGGAAGGGATTCGGAAGTAAGGATTCTCGTTCGAAGAGGCTGACAACGAGAGTTGGAAACGGGGAAAACAGCGGTATTACGGTAAACGGCCCAGATTCCGCCGCTGTCCCAGCTACCGCCATTAATCGCAGTTTATACTAATAATAAATACAGTATGCGTTAAATACAAACGAAATTAACGGCATGTTTAAGAGCGGTTTACTCTTGATCAATGGCGCGATACGTATATTTTTTTATAAAATGTTTCTTTTAACAATTGAAGATGGCGGAAAGTGGGCTTAAAGGTGGCGGAAATTGGGCCGCTTACCTTACAGATGTCGCGATTAGAAGCGAAAACCCATATCTATCATGACAGATTCTTATTGCGACTAAAACTAAGTAGGGACTCGTTGTACTATTTTTTAACATTAAATAAAACCGCACCTTTTTTATTGCGGAGAGTGGTTTTATATGATGTAAAAGGGAGGAACGGATTCAGAAGTAAGGAGCCTCGTTTGAAGAGGCTGACAATGCAGAAGCGAGAGTCGGAGACGGGGAAAACAGCCGAGAGTCACCAGAGATCCGTTCAGTCGACAATGAGGAACGAAGATTAACGTCGGAGCTTAAGGATTATTGGACGTGTAATGAACAGTCGGCGGCGATATAAGCGAGCATCGGGGAAACTAACGGGGTCAGGGCGAGTAGGGGAGGGGGAAAAGAGAGAGAGAGAGAGAGAGAGAGAGAGTAAAACGGATGTCTATAGCGAGCTGCTCACGCTTTCAGCATTGGGGCCAGAGATATTGCAATTAATTTTGCAAAATTTTCAATCTTCCCGGCAACACACTGTGTGGCCGAAGAATACATTAGCAGACATACGGTATATACATTGTGCAGGGGGAGATTGCATACTTTAACAGGATGGCCACTGTCGGAGATAACTTGGGAACCTCAGAAATGTCAGGTGTTTTTTTAATGCGTCAGGGAAATCAGGGAAATGTCAGAGAATTGAATAGTAGTAGTAAATTTATTTATCGACATTTACATTTATATAAAGATTGATGCGACAGTTTTTGACCGTACGTAATAAAACTTATAACGAAGCGCCATAGCATATAATAACAATGGGTCATCGACCGAGATCCTTCAGGTTTTCTTTGGTATATTCTATAGCGAATCTGATAGCACATATTTCAGCTTTTACATTTTTTCCGTGCTGTTTTTTTCGATTAAAAAGATTGGGTGACCATATTGATTATTGGGCAACAAATCGATTTGTATATTTCGACCGCAAGCTCTATACGGCCATCTGTTTTTTTTACATGTGGTGTTTCTGAAATGGTGGGTTGTGACGTCTAGTTTATTTCTTACCGGTTAGCGACGGTAGTTAAAATTTAGTTAATTTATGTAAATTCCTAGTTATTGTCCTTTTTGCACCGGCGCTATTTGGTGAGTTCCGTTAGTTTGGTGGTTCAAGATTACAAGTTGTGACTTTTGCCGATTGGGTTTCAGGCGCCAGTTACTTAACCTGGAGCTTATAAAGTTAACGGAAATTTGGACTACGCGGAATTGAATATTTATCAGAGAAAATTCGAAAATTCGAATTCTTAAATGTTTGGGGCCGCCAACGCGCAGCTTGACGAGCCGCCGCAAGAGGACAACTCTGGTAATTTTTGGTAAAAGGAACTCACATCAAGACTCAGTTGGCATAACCAGCTCTATCGGCGCAGGTTTTCCGCAGTTTTCTAGCGCCCCGTGCAAATGCAACATAGAATGGGAGGGAACAGCGGGTGCGACCGTATACTTTGCAAGTGATTTGAAGTCGAAAAATGGATTACGGGCGTACTGTCTACACAGTAAAAAAGATTTGTACATTTAACAAACCTTTTTTGTCCACATACGTCCACAATAATTCTGTTGTTAATTTCACAAAAAATATTTGTAAAATTGACAGACATTGTTGTAAAATGAATAAGATTTATTGTAAAATTGACATAAAAAGAACTGTGGACGTTTGTGGACAAGAAACGTTGGTGCCATTTTTCTGTGTAGATGGCACACAGAAGACACTAAGACCTTAAAGGGGAAGAAAAAGAACTCCCATAAAAAATCGTCACAAAAATCCTCGAGGAATGCAACATGGAAGAATAAACAGTGTATCTTTGATTTATCAACAACCTCGACGTTAAATAAGTCGACGAAATGGCAAGCGAAGATGAACTGCCTCAAGAATGCAAAGAGATAGGAGACAGAGGCCAATATGCGATGCGCTTGTCGCGCCGTGCACCGGCATGAATAACGGCTGGCGATGCTGTTCGACGGTTCATTCTCCGGTTGCCCGAGGTTTGATTGACTTTTGAACGTTGTACCCCGTATATTAGAGACGATGCGTACATTTCCGCGGTAATTCATGATTTATCGGGTATTTTTATTCGCGCTACGTAACCGTCGGGTCTATGATTTATGGCGCGGTACATCGATGGTGCACACTACAAACAGCTATATAAAAAGTCCGGTGCAGGCATCGGCGAACTCTTCAAAGTTTTATACCCACTTCAACCTGCTACCAACGATATTTTTCCCGAATCTGTTGCCACAAGAACGATAAATTCCTCGTCCAGCTACGATATTTTATTGTAAAATTGATACATTTTTTTTTTGTAAATTTATTTTCTACGATGCTGTTAAACGCGAAGGATAAAAGCTCAAAAAGCTGTTTTTCCGATCTCCTACTTTTAACATTTTTCATTCGAGCGAGTAATTTAGTAGAAAGTGACTTTTTACCTATATTCAGAAAATCAACATCAATATTTGTATGTGCACTTGTGCACGACTGTGTACGGTAGCTGTTTGGGTGAGTGAATTTTAAGTGGTGCATTCGGCGATCCCTGCCGAAACAAAAGATTCGCGAATGATATATGTATACGACGTCAGTGTTATTGCCCGCTTTCCGCTCGCAACACTCTGTTCAGCCCGTCCATCTCGTTTTAACAATGTTATCGTAGTATAAAGCCGATGGTTAGATGGAACGGCGCTTTGTAGAGCACCTGACAACACAAACCGTATCCAATGTTCTACCTTCCCACGCAATATCGATAGTTTCTAATATCAATGAAATGTACAATGCTGACGTGCCAATCACTAACTTGACGCTTCGTACGGAATTTGTGAAAAAGATAAAGAAAACGTTCGAAACCTACAGTGAAGAGCGGTCGATAAAACGCATCACTCAGGCGAAGAGCGAAGAAGACAATACAAATTTAAATGAAATAAACCACATTGTACTTTTTTTCAATTAGAATTACATTATAAAAATATATAAATAAACTGTACTTCTGCTTAGAATTGAAACACAATTGAATCGAACAAAGTATGTAAAAACAACGCAATTTCGTCCATAAATAGGGGTAAAGTGTGTAACGCACTTGTTTTCCGAATGTGAATATATCCGTTTAATATGCCTATTGTGACCTGCGGCGACGAACGCGAATCATAATGGTGGTGCCGCGTTGTATCGAAAACGATATTGACCCGTTTGATAGCGTATTGAATAATATTAATTCGCATAGACCTGACGGCAATATTTCCCGATCAAAGCTTTATGCATATGCATATCAATTGAAAAACGTACGCAAGGTTTACAGGTCATTTCATACCAAACCGATCTGGCTCTGACTGCCATAAAGTCATAAGTCAATCAAATTTGCTTAAAAAAAATCTTTAAAGAAAATCCAAACTGAACAAAATCTAAGATGCCTGCGACGAGAGCCAGATCGATTTTGTAGGAAATATCCGGTGTATAAATATCGGCGTGGCTCCCAGTATCGGATAACACATGCGATCGGATTGCGCTAACGTATCAAACGCCGCCGGGGAGAATTTTATGAAGCGCGGAAAACTCGACAATGCATGCAGTATATTTTCGAATATGGGTCACTCTCGTGCGAATAATGGCACGAATTCAGAACCGAGTTGACCTTTCATTCTTCTTTTTCATATCTAATCCGCGAGATAAATAAGAGCGATCAATCGTGAAAGACGTCGCGGCAAAAGATCGATCACGCCGGAGATCGAGTGATCCTTAAGTTCGAAATTTTGCCTCTCGATTCACTTAGCCGTACCGCGTCACAAGCTATATTCTTTTATAGTGTGTGTGTGTGTATGATGCAAGCTGAAGGAGCTGACAGGGCTGCCGTGCGGAGACCAAACGGATGAGCGTTTCGGGACCACGCGTGTTCGGGGACTCTCCGTCCTCGTACAACAAGATCGTATTTTCCATTAATTTTCTGTCCCAGTTCACGAGCCAAATTAAGATATATCAGGATGCCGCAGCGCGGACCGAACGCGTACAACAAACGATGTATGAGCAAAGCAACTTTGACATTTGTACAAGTTGTGACGAAAAGAGTTCGCAGCATTCGCCCTGTATAAGTTAGGTTTGAGAGGATTGAAAGCAAAAATTGTATCTGGATTTCATATATGAAGCTCGTAATTTTTCGTCTGTTTGGTAAAAATTTTGTTTTAATATATTTTTTGTCAAATCTATGAGCGCCTCAATACGTATTCCAAAAATCGTCGGGTCAAAAGTGAAGTATCGGTTTGTAAAAAAAAAAAAAAAATTACAATCGACCAGCTTCCACTCGCTTCGCGATCGGCGTATCATTGCGATGCGAATTTTCGGAAAGCCGAAAATTCGATTCAAAATGCTTTATCATCGTTTCCACGATAAAAAAAAATAAAACGCTCTGGCATTTCGAATGCTCCGCAATTTTCCGAGCAAACGACCGACGGCATAAAATCGCGAGCGGTGCGAATTCGTTCGCAACAATTTGAATGAAGGTTCACGCGTAAAAAACTAAACGCTTCGTAGCCGCGATGTCAATATGCGTTGTGACGCTCGTGGCTTTGCACGCTGACGAAAAATTCATTAGTTTTTACGCTCGAAGGTATCGGAGTGTTTTCGGCGCAGAGAAAATCGGTCGAATCCGCGTTAAACAGGCTTGTGCATTTAACAGTCATTTCTTTTCAAACTTTAACAATTCATTTCCCGTTAATTCGCCAATTTTTTTTTAACAGAAATTACGGATCGTTGCGAAGAAGAAAATGTAACATGAAAAGAGCATTGTGGACCATTTGTGGACGAGGAATGTTTATTAAATATAAATAACCCTTCTAAGGTCCAGACAATGTACTTGCCATTCTTCCTCTAACAGGAAATCCACGCTCTCTATATTTCGAGAGTGAATTCCCCATGAAAATTTAAACATTTCTTTGTCGGTGTAAAAAGGCTGAAACTAAGCGCCTACATCGTAAACTGAATCGCCGAGCGAGCGAGTTTTGTCAATTTTTCATCAAAGGAAGCCTCCCTTTCGGCGGTTCGAAATTTTATCTTCAACTCCAGATCCGGCGGCGAGCCACGTCAGCTCCGCTGAGCAGCGGCAACGCCGGTGGTCACGTAAGAAACCCCGGCTACAAAGGAGAATATCCCGGGAAGCCCGAGCGAAGGCAAAGAGTGAATAGTGTTGCAGGTAGTACAACACCCAGTGCGTGTCGAGGATTACGACTTTCCCGACCGAGGAAGGGAAGACCCGCTTTCGGGCAGAACCCTCGCGGTGGCGAAAGCGAGCGCGAACCGAGCGTCGCGTTTGGCACGTTCTGGAGAACTTTGGCGCACCAGGTAGGGTCCGTATCCACTAGCCGGTTGCTATCCACTCTGCAGGTGCACATCGGGGAAAGGCGGGCGGGGATCGCGCTCGTTCCAAAATGCATTCCCCTCGCCCGTCCCGCGACTGCTCAAAGTATACAAAGAGCCGAAATCCACTTTCGGTACGCGGCTTGCATACTGCTCTTGATTGCTCCGCGGGGGTGCCACCATCTCACCGGCAACGGTACTCTACCAGCCTGCACTATACGAAACCGGAGTGTTTCGAGACTGCTGCGAATATAAGCAGGGGAAACTCCGAGAGGTTCTAAGCGATATTCTCTAAGCCGTTCAAGAAGCGTCCACAGGTACGCGCACCCACTGTACGTGAGGGTTTGCGTGTCTGTTTTACCGATGTGTTCCGCATCTGGGTCGCGGGCTTTCCTGCATGTGTGGTCGGTTGATTCAATCCCTTGGATACAATTCCAACAACGTGGTGCTGATTTTTTTTTTTTTTTGCGACGCTGAGATAAGTTTTTCGCTTTCTCATGGAGGAAGCTGTTAGTTTCGTCAAAGTAAAGTTTCGATGAACAATAGTGAGCCCTTCGTTGATGCCTATTTTCCTGTGGCAGCTCCATGAAGCTGCTCCAGGCTTTTGACGAAGGGTGCAAACTTTGGGACGGGCTCAACTTCGAGACGGTCTTGGATTACCGTTGAAAGGCAGATATTTTCTTCACTACAGTAAGAGAAGGGTTTAGTAAAAATGACTATATCGCTTGAGAGATATAGCACCTATGGTAGGAAGTGCCGGATTTATAAGCATTTTTCTTAGATATTATGCTAAAAATTCTGGGATCATCTAAGACTTTCTGGCATAGGTAGCGCCCGCGCGCCCTACTACATAGTAAAAAAAATGTGTACTTTTTACAAACTTATTGTCCACAAACGTCTACAATTTTTTATTTGTTAATTTTCTAGTTTTACATATTTTACAAAAAGTAAAATTAAAAACTAAAATTGTCGATGCCACGGGAAATAAAAGGACGGTTTCGTATATTCAAATAAGTGACAAACCAGTTTGTCACTTATTTAGTATTCCGATTTTAGCATTCCGATTTTACGAAATTATTTTTTGCTGTGTAGTAGGGTAAAAAGGCCAATGAATGGACAGGAACAGGGCTAATGAATGGCCCAAAAAGCCATATATATGTATGGCTTTTTCGGTTGCTTTACTGTCCATCCATTAGCCGGTTTACCCTATGTGCTATGGTAATTTTTTCTTAGACGATCGGTAGTTTCTACTAGATCCTTCTCTCACTGTACTGTTTCTACTTGTTGCACACATTGTCCTCGCGACGAAGAGCGCCTCAATGACCCTTCACATTTCAGCAACGTCAGCGGGGCGTCAAATTCGCGTCACGAAATTGTCAATTTCACGAAACTGAGAATTCCTTCTTCAGACTCTCTCGGAAAAGTGTATTACCTCACTTGCAGCGTTACATTAGGTGGAATATCATATACCGGCTGCGAAGAATCCCTCCGGATATTGCGCGATGGATACCGAAGTCGTTCGGGGCTCTTCCAGCTCGATGCTCGTAGTTGATTTCACAAATCCAGTTAAAGTCGATGCGTTCTCGGCCTCGCCTCCAGGACCGATACGATTCCATCAATATTTTACATAGCCGTACGTACAGCGTGTAATGGACGGAACCTACCAAGCATTTTCCAGCTAAGTCGATGCAGAAACAGCTTTGCCGCGCGGGGAATCCTTTCAGGAAACGCGGAAAATCGAGGATACATAAAAAGATGAGGTGCGATACACTTCCTCTCGCTCAGTGTTCGGATATACGTGCGCGCGGGGTTAACTCCCTCTCTCTCTCGCAAAAACCGTGAACATCCCTTTGCGGATATAACGGGAGGTATAAAGAGAGTCGCCGGGGAAGTCGTTCGACGGTGCACACAGATATTTCGATTGGATCCAAACTCACTTCAAAGTTGACGTCGCTCGTTCAACCCAAGGTGCATACATTTAATGCTTTTACAGCGGCTGGATGGGGGTTTTTCGCGTACATAAGTGTGTTCCTTGCTTTTCGTTGCAGTTCAATCTCGGATAGATGCTTCCGTGCTCTGTCGGGCATCATTGCTCGGAAACGATGAAGGTTCCTCGACCATCGCGATCATTCGGAGGACTTCTCATCAGTTCGGGTTGAGTTCCTCGGTGGAAAATCGTCGAATAAAATGCTCTCCGCCAGACGGAATCCTCGGTCTGGTCGAAAAGTCGCGTGGTACGTCGATAGAACGACGAGCAATTGGAAATGCTCTTTTTCCAGAATAGACTTTTGCGGATACGCGTTTTTCGTCTTCGGTTCCGTCGATCCACGCACAATATTGCGTCGCCCTGAGTTGCGTCGCTTACCGAAGCGACACAAGTTCGCCTGTGTATCCGCTATGGAAAAGCGGATATTCTATACGCCTGTTCGGGTTCATCGTGCCTGATGGATACGTGAGAGGGGGGTGAAACGGAACACCGTGGCAACCGGATGTCCTCTATTTGAGATGACACTTTTTTTCCTGCGTGAAAAATTGATAAAAATCATCCGTTCTGCCCCGGTCTTTCCACCATGTACATATATATATGTACATATGTTTGTATTATATATCTGAAAGAGCCCTCGCGGCTTGCATATAGAACCGATTTCATCCTCGTTGAGCAGACAAAGGCGGTTGCCTCGACGCTTTTTACTGTACAGTCGACGGTACGCTGTTGTTATTGTCGACGTTGGTGCTGCTGTTGTTGCTCGTGTTCGCTTTGTAATTTGAACGTTGAAGCCCCACAAAAAGCCCAACGTGACGCAGTGTCGCGGTCGTTGGAAAGACTCTCTTGGACTGCCGTATCCAGCGGTATTGGAAATTGTGAGTAAAAATTTAACAGGGTGTGAATAATATCGAAAGTATTGGGACTTGTATCTGTGCCTTTCAGTCCGCGCTATTGCTCGTTCTATGATATCGATATTACAGTGGCACCGATTCGCAATTTTATTTTCTTCTCGTGGTCGGAGGTCCTCGCGTATTTTTCAGACATGCAGTTAATAACGGTCGAGAGCGACAAGCAATTTTATGACGAAGAAAAAACCATCATTTAAAATTCTCATTGTTACAGAGTCCTCGGCGGTAACCCATTACTCTTTGAACTTGCACGTTCATTCTAGTCCATATATAGGGCAATCCGGGGTGAAAGGAGACGATGAGAGGAACGGTTAGAGACAAATGTTGAATTAGGATTGGTTGGATAGGACGGGATTCAATTTCCTTTTAACCCCTGTGTGCTCACTCATCCTCATGCATCCTTTGTCTGTCTCTCTTTCTGTGTCTATCATTCTCCCTCTATGTTAATCCTTTGAGGACAAAGGAATCGTACCGGAGTCGAACCGGTAGTCTCCATGGTAGCGACTTAACCCGAACGAGAGTGAAAACTACCACAGCACTATGCCCCTGGTATCAATCAATTCCCCTCTGCTATCTTCATTCATCAAACGTTTTTCGAATTTTGCCAGCCCGGGATTGCTCTTCTCTATCTATTCAACGCGAATGCTATCGATTTTGTACAACACCCCTCGGTCTGGCGCCTGCCAGATCGCACGGTATCTACGCCAAACTCATTTCAGCCAAAAAGTAACGTTGGAAAAACTCCATGCATACGAATCTTCCGTAGTTTCACTTTCGAAGAAAAACCGAGTTTTTCCAAACGCAAGTAACGTTTTCCTCTATGACATGACGTGTCGGGTTTGAAAAACAAACTTTTTGATTGGAAGTGACGTTTCCGCTAGATGACTTTACTTCCGGTAAAAAATCAGATTTTCAAACCGGAAGTGCCATTTCTACTATATGACTTTACTTCCATTAAAAAATGAGATTTCCAAATCGAAAGTGACGTATTTGCGGTTTGACGTCACTTCCGGTCGAAAAGTGCGATTTTCAAACCGGAAGTGACGTTTTCCTCTATAACATTACATACGATCGAAAAAATGAGATTTTTAAGCTGGAAGCGATGTCATGATGAGAACGTGACTTGGTTTCAAAATCTCGATTTCTGACCGGCAGTGACGTCATGGTGGAAAATAGACGATCGGGGAACACACAATTTATCACCGATGACGACGAGAGGGTTGCTTATTTACTCGCCGACGCTCCCCGCCTCGACGACAGGACATCTTTGCGCACTGCTCTCATTCCAAGCGGTCTTTTCTTTTTTCTTCTTCCCTTCTCCAATCACTTCGGTGGGACACAGAGGCGACGAAGGGCAAATCCGTAATATAGCTTTCGAAAGCTATCGTCTTTCTATTTCTCTCGGTATTACGTGTGGCGACAGCGACGCACGTTCTCGATGGCAAGATTGCGGGTTCTCCGACAAGATGCTCCAGCAGGAAAACCCCAATCCTCCGGGAGTCGTGCTCTTCTCGATCCCCACGCGGTACCTAATCCTATTTCCCGAGTACCCGAGTAGAAATTTTCGAGCGTAAACATCGGACCCTGATAGGGTCCCGATAAGGCCTTATCAGGCCCTTGTCAGGCCTTATCAGGACCCCTCGAAAATTTCTACTCGGGTAGAAATTTTCACGCATTACATCGGGCCCTGACAAGGTGCTGACTAGGGCCTGACAAGGGCCTGACTAGGGCCTGATAAGTGCCTGGCTAGGGCCTGATAAGGGCCGGACTGATGCCTCATAAGGGCCTGATTAGTGCCTGATAAGGGCCTGACTAAGGTCTGATAAGACCTTATCAGAACCCTGTCAGAGCCCGATGTAACGCTCGAAAATTTTTACTCGGGCTCTACTTCCACAACCCTGCAGAATGGAGGGCCGCACTTTCCGTGGTGCTACGGAATATTTTGTTGAAGCAGGACTGTCTGATAGGTGTGGCCGACGGTAAGGCAATGAGGGACAACGCTTACGCAGAAATCCCAATTCGTATACTTCGTCTCTCGCTGCTCTCGCACCGATGACTCGCACTTTATCCGACTGCCGTTTCTTGCCAGGAAGTTTACCGTGACGTTTGCGAAGCTACGGGCCGAATCCGCTGCCGTTCTCCCTCGTGAATTTCGACTATGCTTTGAACACACAAACTTCCGTAACGCCACTGCCTTCGGCGTACCGTTCCTTTTTTGTCTGTAACGACGTTACATCCAACCCCGTCGCTCGCGCTGCTCTGCTAGCCGGGAGGGCTGTTTCACTTCCCCCTCGACAAACACTCGTAATCCGAAGAATCCGCGATATTCGCGACAAACGACGTTTCGGGATAACGTGGTCACGAGGGATTTTCCATGGAACTTCGTATACGTGCGTACGTTAATCAGCGTTACGGGAAAAAAATTCGTGGTAAAATATTTTTTATTTTATTTTTTTGAGTGATGTCGTGGCTCGTAAGAGATTGATTGCACTTACACACGTAGGAGGATTTAATAAAAATCACTATATCGCTTGAGAAATATTACCATAGCAAATAGTAGTAGAAGGGCACCTATGGTAGGAATTACCGGATTTATAAGAATTTTTCTTGGATATTACGCACGGAGAAAAATAGTTCTGTTTCTCTAACAAAATGTAGATCGTCAACAATTTATTGTTGTGGCAGCAAAAACATTCGGCTGCTACAGCGAAATATTTTCTGCCACAGCAAAATATTTTGTTGTCCCTATGTTAAGCAGGTTAATGAGTCATGATAACAAAATTCTTGCTATCCCTAAAATTAAATTTATGGCTAAAAATACTTAAAAAATTTCAGACGTTCCGCCCCAGTTTCCTACTAATATGTGCTATAGTAATTTTCCTCAGACGACGGGTAGCTTTTACTAGATCCTTCTCTCAGTGTAGGGTAAAAGTGGGCAATATGGACCGGTCCATATATCATTGATTTACGTGTTAATTTACCGACAGTCCGCGCATAATTTCGAAGCTCGTCATAGGGGAGAGCAGGGCAAAATGGAACAGTGGGGCAAAACGGGATAGTGAGGGCAAAACTCAATTTTCCAATAATGTTTGGATGCTCCATTTTGTCCCAACGATTTATCCTGATTTTCAACCCCGTTTTGCCCCACGAACCGCCATCGAATCCCTCCAAAAGTTGCTGGACAGTGCGGTTTGTCTCATTATCCCGTTTTGCCCCGCTGTGCCATTTTTGCCCCGCTCTCCCCTAGTTCGTGCCGGAACAACTCGTGGTTCGGAATTTTCTCAAGAAATGACAGAAAAAAACTCGCCAAAGGACGATGAGCTGAAAAAGTTGGGCAAGGAAATACCGTCGTGCAGCACGCGGAGTGACATTGTGTGCCTCGGAACGGAGAAAGGGTGAGGGAGTCTATGGGAGGGGTTGGAAGGAAAACCGAGCATCGAGATTTCGCACGGAGACGACAGTGAGCCAACAGGAAGGTGGATGATGGCCAAGACGGTAGAAAACCTGCAATTAGAATTTCTGTGCTTTTGCCGCGGGCTGTCAAGCTGCAGTACAGCGTTAAGGAGCCGGAGGACAAGAAGAGTCGGAAAAGCCGGATAGCGCGGAGGGGCTGCGAGCGAGTCGTAATGAGAGGGAGAAGGACGTCGCGAATGAAAGACCGATAAGGTAAATAGAGACGGCGCTCGGAGGGGATTGCTCGGAGGCAAGGGAGAGAACCGGCATTTCGCGCTTCACGGATGAATATAATTTATGTGAGATTATGAGAGAATGATTAAGCGAGACGAGACAGGGCGAATGCGACGTTTAACGCTCGAATATTCTATAGAATGCTTAACTGTCCGCGTTAACGAAGCGAAAATGATGGCTCCGCGAGGGTTCGTTTCGTACGGACGACCGTATTATTGAAGACCATTAAAATATGTATAGTTTTTCGGAACCGGTGCGTTGGCCAAGTGGTTAGGGTGCTCGCCACTAAGCCGGAGGAGCGGCGGGTCGAGAGTTTCGTTCCCAGTGCCGTCGTTTCGTCGAGAAATAAAAATATGGGCGTGACATAACTCCAGACATGTACTCGAGTCAGACGCGCACTTGCACGTGCGAGTCACAAGTGTGTAGCTGTAGTCCGTGTTTACATTCTCGGCGAAAATCGGCGTAGCTCCAGTGCTGCGAAGCGAATCTGGGACCGACTGTATCGGCATAGTTGAACTGCAGCTTTTCGATACCTTTATTCGTAAGACTAAGGCGAAGGCGATGTGGGGATGAAGTTGGCTTCAGCTGCAAAAATGGGGGACTGGCTCGGCTCGCACGGAGAACAAATCGGAAGCAGACCAAAAATAATTGAGGACTGGTCATCAACGCATTATGAGAACTAGTCATAATTACGCATCAACCGAGCCAACCTACTGCAGCAGTTCAATAATAATCATAATAATAACAATACTATTAATAATAATAATAATAATACGATTAATAATCATAATAATAATACTATTGATAATAATAATAATAATTCTATGAAATTATTATACATTATATGGGATGGTGGAGTGCCGAGGAAAAATAGTGCACTTATCCAAGATGTTCTCGTAGCATCGTCGATTTCTCGATTTTCTGGCTTGATCTTAGCAAACTGCTTGAGAAATGTGTCGATACTTTACGATGCAAGAGTGTGCAACTAGGGGGGCTGGTAAGTGTGTTCACGAAGGAACAAAGAGAAAGAGAACAACAGAAAAGAAATCAATAATCCCGATCGGGTTAGTCGCGAGGACCCTACCGGTAGTTCGCGATCAATCGGACGTCAGAGCCAGACGTGCTTGGCTGTTGCCGTGGCGCTATAGAGAACGGGAGTTTTTCCAAGCGCATGTGTACGCTTCAGACGAACCCAATCGAACGAAATGAAAAACCATGTATTCAACTTCGTCGTGTTCCAATATGAGAAAACAGGAGGAGAGTCGTCGACCTCCACTTTATAACAGTCACGCCGTAGGCGTGAATATACTTCCGAGGGAATATTTATAGACGAGGGGTATCGAATATTTCGAACCCAGTGAGTCGATGCGTTTATTGGAGGATACTCGACGAAAGTTCAATCACTGTTATTAATTTGTGTACATTATTATATTTTATTACGATCCTTTGCTTGTTTCCACGCTATAATGAGGCCGATCATGAGGCATGCAATGCAAAATAGTGTTAATTTCCCATCTTCCACCATGACGCGGTGAACTGCACGGGACCCACTCGTGTGGTTTCCCTTACCCGATCCAAAGACCCCCAAAACGGGAAGTTAGGATCTTAGAGGGAATCTTAGGAGGAATTGGAATATCCTAAGAGGCTTTGACCGTAACGCTATTGGAGGACTCATTGCATTCGGAACTCCCGCCAAAGATGCTTTTGCGTTGATAATTGACATAATCGCTCTCTCGAGCGCATCTCAATAATTTAGACCGCAACAATCGCAGTCTGATGGGTTCAATCCGTACGTGGCAAGTTTCATCGAGTTCCTTGTCTCCGTATCGCTCTGTCTCTCGCTCTCCGTAGTATTCCTCTGGCAATCTCTTACCGTTCGTGGGTCAGGTCCCCGAGGACTTCCTCACCGCCGCCACCGCGGCTTACGCCGTGCTCGATTGCCTTAATGGCTTCCACCGAATCACGGCACGCGACATTTTCTTTTTTTTCCAACAATTCCCGCGACTATATCTCTTCACTTTTTTTTTGTTCCCATTCCGCGGTCCCCACGAATCTCGAACACTCGATCACACGCGCGCTCCCCCGAAGCCGTGTTACCTCTTCCGAAACAAAAAACACGGAATATCGGCTGCGGATTTACGTAAGCAATCTGGACGAAGCCCCCGGAGTCGGCGTCGAATAAGCATGACATTTTCATATCGTTTCATAACTCTGTCGTCTTTTTCTTCTCATCGTTCATTGTGACCGCACGTCCGTGTGCGCGCCGCACGTTTCGCGTCGTTGGCTCCGGCAGGCCTCGATGAGCAGTCGGGCACCGCGAGCTCTCCTCTGCACACTTGCTTGATACAAAATTCATTGTATGTATGATGAAGTGTATCGCGAGAGAAACCCCTCCCTCATGAATATTTCGAATTACTTCTCACAACCTCAATTCCGCCCCGCTCCGCCCTTACAACCCCTTCGCTCAGCGCCGTATCTCTCACCATGGCCGGGCTGCCTCGTCGCCCGACTTACTGCACAGCAACATTTAATTGTACTACAATCGAAAATCATCAAATTATTCCTCATTTTTTTTTGTCATTTGGATATTTGGTTTTTGGATTTGGCTGTGAGTTAGCGCACGAATTTTTGAGTATGGAATGAAGAAGCGCCCGAATATGTTAAGGGAACATTTTGACTTTGGCAAGAATTCGTATATCGAAACGTTCACGAAACTTCGTATTCCGATTTTACGCAATAATTTTTTTCTGTGTAGAAACTCCGGGTAATCTGTGCAATCGCATAGACCGCGAACAGTTTCGCAATGACGATGGTCGGTTCTGTGCAATTAGAGAGTTCAATTGTGCGATTCAGTCTTTCGATCAGGCGAACCGGATTACCAGTAGCGGTATGTATTATATATATATATATATAATAAAGTGTATTGAGATTTGAGTGCGCTCTCGGTACCCGCAGGCAATACACTTCACTCGTGTTTCCGCGGATGGACAAGCCCGAACGATTCAAAGGGCCTTCGGCTACGTCGATCGACAATAGCCATCTAAATAACTTCAAGCAGCTGGAGAACAATCGGTGAAATACTCGTTGGGTTCCACCGTGGATGCAACTCTGTCGAACCGTGGCTCTTACAGTTCGAGCTCTGCAGATAGTGTTCGTCGTCGTCGCCGTGCCGTTGCATCCTCCTCGGTCGAGAGAGCGTTATGTACTCGAGGACGATTTGCCTCGAAGCGTTTACCACAACTTCCTGTATCCACATTGCGTCCCCCGCAGCACGGACAGGCCACTAACTTCATCCTAGTTTCCAAATTGGCGGTTCAAGCTTAACCCCTTTTTACGAGGGCGGTAATGTTACCTCGAGCGAGTTGCTCGATCGTGCGGTCGTTCATTCGAGACGACACTCGAGAACGTTGAAAAGTTTGGAGATTCTTGGTGAGCGCGTCAATTATGCGGAAATAAATTAAAACAAATTTCAGACCCTCAGTTTCAACTCTAGTCTAGTTCAGCTCTAGTGAGAGCGCGACACGGAACGAGTGTTGGCACATCGTCGGCCAGCGTGTTCGCCCAACGCTGGCCAACACCGGTCCTGTGTGTCATTTCCACCGGCGCGCTGCTGGCGGAGGTGCGACGGTGATACAGGAAATCGGATTTGGTAGTTCCAACTGTGTGTCGGGGTAGTTCATGATGTTTCGTTATCAAGAGAAACGGTAGTGTGTCGACGCCAAGTTAAACAAGGAGCTCTACCGACGACAAGACGACCGTGTGCACAGTTGACCCGTTGTCGCTAATAGTCATTTGCGATACAAGTGCGGTAAAGCGAACTTTATATGTACGCTGTGAAGTGCGAGTGACCTCACAGTCCGCTTATGATGTTCGCTACACCGCACCATATCATATAATGTTTTTTGTAACGAATGCGGGAGAAGTGCTACTCCGTGCTTGCTGATTGTGGTGCTGTACAGCCAGCGTGCGTAAAGTACGAGAAGCGTGCGTAAAGTATAAGACGCGTGCTTAAAGCTTAAGTAAAATTACAATTTCCTAATCAGCAATGTAATCATAACGTAACAAAGGTACTATCTAACAGTCAGATTGCTGCGTAGGAAATTATAATATCACATTAATGACTTTGCAACCTGTGTTCATTGGGATTTTCCGGGTTCTTACAAATTTTCAAATTGAAAAAGAATCAGTAAGGAAATTTTATCACACATTTTGAGGCGCACTTTCATTTACACATAGATACAGCAAGGGACCAAAATGTAGCACAGCGCGGTAGTTTTTTTGGTCTTCGTTAAGACCGACCGATGCCTGAAATTGTGTTCCAAATTCGTTCAGGAGGCGTTTACTGTTAATTCTATCCGAACGACACAGCAAATGCTCCTTAACAGGAACAGAGTATTGCACTCGAGGAAAAAAAAAATGTGCACACCGCGTGCCGCCCACTCAATCCTGCATAATCACAAAACCCATACTTCATGATCCCTAAGGCTTTAAGCTGTGATGACCTCCGTTAATTATAGGAAAGCTAATTATCATCGGTTGGAGAGCAGACCCGTTCAATTTCGGGGTTTGTGATGCTTCCACTGGCAGACGGTGCAGGGGGCAGGGGGGGGGTTCACAACTACTGCCTCTGGCTCATCGCGTTATCGATCTCTCGTCGAGGCAAAGGGTGTCGGAATCAATGTGCGGGAGAGGAATGCAATAGCCCGCCCTGGTTCACCGCTGGTACGTCTATACACATACAAACGAGCATCTCGAAACTGCTAATAATCTCTCGCTCTTGGTCTGCGCCGGCTCGTCGATCTACGGTATACCGTCTAATCCGGCAATTTTGAGATTCGCAGCCGGCAAGGGTAGAGAGGACTCAGTAAGCTTGGCAGCGCGATTAGGTATGCTCATCGACATTGCTGGCGCCAAATAAACATTTGGCAGTCATTGCTTATTGAGCATAAAAAGTGGCCCGTATGATTTTTCGATAAAAAGTGACGACCATGAAGATATCTGCGCGGAATTAAATATCGTCGCGTCATAACTGCTGTTTTTTGCATCGCACAAACTTAGCTCGGGAAAGTTCACTTGGGGAATAAAATTCTACAAGCGAACAGTTTTGTGTTTTTTTTTTTTTTTTTTTTTTTTTTTTCTAAAGCAGTGCTCCGACAGACACTTGCCAGGGATGAAATTTGATGTTATGCAGATATCTTCAGCGCCATAAAATAGTGAGGGTGCGATAAATCGCACCGTTACTCGAGTAATTGAATCATCGTTACAGTCGATAAACTCGTGTCATATGTGTCAAGACACTATCACATTTTTACCGTGCGCTGCGAGGTAAAAACATAGGGAAATGTGTATGGCCAGCAAGTTGCACATCCGAATGAGCTGTATAACATCTAATCCGGCGATTTTGGGATTCGCATCCTTCGAGTATGGAAAGAGCTTGGTGAGCTTGGCAGCAGAAATAGGTAGGGAAGGGCGTGGCAAAATGGCACACATGGGCAAAACGGGATAATGAGACAAAACGCAATTTTCCAACAACGTTTGGATAGTGGCGATGGTGGTCCGTGGGGCAAAACGGGGTTGGAAATCCAGATGTATCGTTGGGACAAAATGAGGCATCCAAAAATTATTGGAACATTGCGTTTTAGCCTCACTGTCCCGTTTTGCCCCATTGTCCCATTTTACCCCACTGTCCCATTTTGCTCGTTCTCCCCTATGCTCATCGACATCGCTGGCGCCAAATAAACATTTGGCAGTCATTGTTTTTCAAGCATGAAATCATCAACATAAAAAAGTGGCCTATATGCCTTTATATGACTATATATAGGTCTTTTCGATAGAAAGTGAATTTGCGATAAATCGCACCGTTTCTCAAGCAATTGCATCAACGTTACAGTCGATAAACTCGCGTGATATCTGTCAAGAAAGTAACACATTTCTTATTCCGCAGTTCGAGGTAAAAACATAGGAAAATGTGTCTGGCCAGGAAGTTACGAGTTAACGAGCATCTGCGTGCGATGCGATGGAGGACCTTGAGGGCGAACAATCGTGCCACTCGTATCTTGTTAATCTCTCTCTCCCCCCCCCCCCTCCTGTTTCCAGTTACAAACGCGGAGGATTCATTTGCCGGCGCAACTATGCGCAATAGAGTCAACGAAAAAAAGGCTGAGCCAACGTTTCTGAAAAAAAGATGGAGGTTGCGTGCGGTGCTTTTCACTGTATATGGTATATGGGAGAGAACAATCAAACATCTGTCTGCCATCTATCCTCGCTTGCTCATCCAGCGAAGCTCCACATGAGCATATTTTTATTAAATATTTTTTCTCTTCTGACCGAACGGCAAAGTTTCCCTCGACTCGACCACTCTCCTGCCTTCCGTCTTTGAAGTCCGGTGAAAGGAACACAAAAATGGCGCGTCGTAATTGCACGAATTCATTTCGCGCCAAGCTCGAAATTATCAAGGAAGGAGGAATTCTAATCCCGGTAGACACGGTCGAGGAACAAAATTAAAATTGCGCAAAAAAAAATCTCCCAGACTGAAAAGTTGTTAATCCGGAAAAAGGACGAAGGCGATGGCTTCGCAATTACTTTTTCTTACGCTGCGTTCATTGCGGTAAAAGATGAAGTTCGTTACGGTATAACCGGAAACAGAAGTGGCTAATTAACTCCGGATTCGGAGTCATTATCGAGGGTTCTCCATGGTGACATTTAGGTGTGACCCTCCGGCATCGTCACATCAGGGATTCACAGCGATTCGCGGAGAATTATCTCCGGCGATTGGTTGCTGCAGTCCCCTTGTTAGTTCCTGTGGGTAGATTTTCGAACGGGGATGCACGGTTCGGTGAATAGTTGAGTGCTATCCCCGTCGCTTCTCGCTCTCCCCGGACCTCCGACGTAATCAGCGCAGGTACTTCTCTCGAGTGGCGCATCACGAGATCAGATTTCGTGCTGGCTCCGCGTGTGCTCGCAGGGCTGTTTACGTACTTCCAATTCCACACGCTGAATACTCCCTCAGAGCTCCGGATGAATGGCGCTTCCGTTGGGAAAATCTCTGGATCCCGTCGCGATCGCTTTGTGCGAATCGCAATAAGCTGCAATTAATTTATGGCAATAAATAGAGGAAAGGTTTTTTGGATTATCCAATCATGGATACAGACGACTATAGTCTCGTTCAGAAGGAGGTGCGGATAAATGAATTTTTGGCAAAAAGAAAATAGTTAAGATATCGACTATAGAAGTTCACGATAAACTTTTTTTGGGTGTCGTGGCTCCGCGACTATATTTAATGTATTTTTTTCTACGCCGAGCAAGAATCCAACACTTATTTTATTCATAGATTGATATTTGATGCAGAAAATTGCGTCTAAACTAAAATACTCAATTTTTCATGCAATTAAAAAAACTAAAATTGACAAAATTTAAACGATTCGATCGATTCTCCCCAAATTTAATAGGTATCATCGGGTAATCGTGCTCCATCGGTGTACAACTTTTTGCCCCGACTGCTGAAAAATGAACATTATTAACGAAATAAAAAATCCCGTACAGAGAAACAACTGAATATTTTTTAATGAAATTTTGAAAAAACTTTGACGTTTAACCACACATGCTCTGTGTGAAGTTTCAGCTTCATCGGTTGAGGCATTCTCAAGTTACAGCGGTTTGAATTTTTCACGTCTCATTCACACACACACACACATAAATACATCCAAACATTTTTAACGATGTGATTTTTCGATGATTGGAACATTCTCAACACGTCTTCATTGAAATCTTGATTTTTTTTCTCCACAACAAAGCTTCCACTATGAGGAAGAAAAATAAAAATGAAAAGAAGAACTCCACAATTCACGACTCTACAATTTTTCCCGCTGCTACCAGTACCGGGAAACATTGTTATGAATATTTTTCCCGATACTGGTAACATTTTAATGCATATTTTTCCCGGTACCGTTAACGCTGCGAAGCAATGTTCTGGGTGGGTTACCGCGCAAAGCTGGAAGGTTCGCTACGGCGTATCTCACGAGTCTGACAATTTTATACGACTGTTAGCATGGTTCCTATTATTTTCTGAGATAATGGGGAAGAAACAAGCCGCGAGAGAAGATCCCCGAAAAGGGCCTGGTTTACGGGCGGGGGGGGGGGGGGGGGGAAGGGGGGGGCATAGAGCGGCCGTTACAGCTCCGGAGCTAGACAGTTTCTGGGTTAATCCACTGGTGGAACGGAAAATTTTTTATTTTTGGCTCGTTGCACTTTAAACGGCTGACCGTATATCTGGCTAGACTACTCGCCTGGCCTGGCCGCACACGCGGTTTCGCTGTTCCAACCCCCGCCAGCATCCTCCCTGGCAACATAGCTCCGGCCTGCACATACAGCATCCTGCGGTGTATATATGACCACTTGGAATTCTGTATCTTGAAATCATGACTCCGCCACTCTTATTTCACCCGGAAGTACCGGAAATTCCTCGATTCTTCTCGCATAAACGAACACGAAACTACGCTCGCCGGGCTTACAATTACCCTTGTTATGCTAGTACATACATTATTCCATGAGGTATGTAACGTGAGCGTTTGAACTTTTAACATCCACTGGTACGAACTCCCGAGGACGATGCGACGGGAAACTGAAGTTGGTCGTTTCGACGAAAGAAATAAAAACCGAGGTATTTTGTTTATTTTTTTTTATCGAAAAGGTTGCCCACGAAGACCGGAAGTTCATGGGTACGCCTATTGTCGAGTTAATATAATCAATGACGTTATTTTTTTTTCTAACTATTAAGTGCGATGCTGATCCGCGAATTTTTTTTTATGTGTTTTTTTATTCCTCACAGAGAATATAAACGTTGTTTAATTATGTGACAAAAGCTGGTATCCGGTACCCCGAGAATCTTTATCCACGGTCTTTTTATTTGCCACTTGACCTGCTTGGCTCGACTCCGAGTAGACGCGACTGCGACGGCGACTGACGAGACAAAGCATTTCCCGATTCCTTCAGTAATCATAATTAGCTACTGTTTTATATTATTTTAACGGGCGGTGGGGAGGGAACCAAGAGGACGAAGCCGGTACTCGGTGAGAGAAAAGACAAATTACTGCTCGACTAATGAGTCAACTTTTAACTGTAAAAATGTGAATACAAGGGAACTTCCGTCCGTTAAGTTTTAGCGTTCGTTTCCAGGTTCTATACAGATGTGACTAAGACGTTTCAACGGTTACCAATTAAATACGACGAAGCACCGAGGGTACCAGTTTTTCAAACGGAGAAAATGTTTGCTGAAGATAGGGAAGACACGAAAGAGCTCCACTGGAGAACAACAATTTTAAACAAATTGTCATTATTTTTCGACATTTTTTTAAATTGAAATTTATATGAAAAATGTAACTCTTGAAAGATGCAGTTTTTTTGTTTCCTCATTGTTAGGTCTAAATAGATTTTTGAACGAAGTTCAATAAATAAACTTCAACGTGACGTCGTTGTCAGTGAAGGTTGACAACGAAGTCACTTTGAAGTTTCCCGTCGAAATGAACAAAGAATGAATTCTCAGAAGAATATTCGAACCACCCTTTCCTGCTGAAGTTACTTCTTCACGATCGAATCGAATAGTCCATTATCTTCATCTCCGTTTTCAAAGTCCGCGCTTCCGGAAGACTATTGCGCCAGCTCGAGTCGCCTTTGTTCTCCATTCTCGTCGCTGACCCGTGAAGGAATCAGATTCCATTATTGATCACAGCGGGGGACAATTCGATCTTCGTATACTGGACTTCAAAGTGGAGTACCACGAAGAAGGGTTTACTGTCGGTGCGGCTATCAGACAGTTCCGCTGACACGTACTTTCCATCAAAGGAGTTAATTAAAATTTTTAGAATCCATAGAAAATTGTTTAAATTTATAGAATCCATGGAAAAATTTGAAAATTTCTAATAACCTCTTTTTTCATTAAAACGTTTACTCCTTTTTCACAATTAAAAAGAATCTACAAATGAACCTTTGTTTTTTGTTCGAAGGCAAAAACTTAATTTTCTTTTTTTCAATCCCGAGATCCCGACGTTTTTTCAGTCGAATCATAATAAGCTTTCAAGTCCGTGCACTTAAAAAAAAAATTATTTCCGGGTTCTTTCGGGAATGTTAAACGAAGTGGAGTGGAGAAGAGTGAAGAGTTAATAGGGAAGAAGAAAAGCGAGACCAAGAGAAAATACTAAGCGGATAAGGCGCTCGAGCGTGGCGAACATTAATGCGGAATCATGTCCACGGAGAAAGAGGGAGAGAAGGAGGGAGAGTGTTATATTGACCCCATTCGAGTGGTGGCAAGGCTGGCTGGGGTGGCTAGCTGTGTTTGGTCGTGCACATTGTTCTGGAGCCCGGCGGGCTTTTTCTCTATCGTCGAGCGACCCGCCACCGGGCTGTAAAATAGAATAAAATGAAACCCCCCTCCCTGTCGCTTTCCCCTACGAAAGCTCGCGCCGAAGTTAATTACCACCGCGGAGCCGGAACGAAAAATTGCAAGGTAAAAGGGAGAACGGAGCGGTCAACTAGGTCGAAAAAAGAAAGAAAAAACGCTTAAAAGCGAACATTTTTGTCAAGGCTGGACAAACTTTATCAAAAACTATTTATCTTTTACAATGAAGTTCATTTCAGGCGCCGTTTAATCTAGTCTACATTTTTTTGCAAACAAATGGAATTTTCAGGCGCTTGTGGTCATTACGAAAATCGTACGAACTATCGCATATTCGATACTTATTGAGATCAGCGCGAACATTATTTTCTTTCCCTCGACTGTGGAAAGTTTTGTGATTGCTTAAATTGCCACGATGCCGAGCGCCTGAGCGGAAAATAAAAACCGGGAGGCAATGTGAAAGAAACGCTCTGGCTGCGACTCGCGTCGGCTTTTGTTTCGCCGTGGCAAAGAAACCCCTCTATTTAGGTATCGAGGGAGAATCGCGAAGCAATTTATCGGGTGGAACGTCGGCAATGGCTGATGTAAACGCCACACCTGGGCCTGAAGTGTCGTATCGATCAGGTCTCGCTCCCCGACGCGGCGGTCGCTACCGCCGCCAATCCTGCGCCGATTCTCCCGTCGCCGCAGCTGACCTACCCCAAACTGTCGACACCCTTCTCGTCGATCAGATTGACAGGGCAAAAAATTGAACACTCTCCTCCTCTCTCGCTTTCTCCCACACGGGGTCTTCCGTGCTCTTCCGTTCCGTAGTCTCTTCACCCAACTCTTTGTCATCCTTCGTTCCCCCTTTTAAACTTTTCGACCCCTATTTTTGCTCATCAACGATTCTCCGCCGCTCAGCTCCCCGGCAAACTAATTGATCCGTCCCCAATTTTTCGTCCAACCTTTCTATCGAATTTTCGATTTGCTATTCAAATTTCGCACGATATTCTGATTTCGATGCACGTACATTTCAGCGCGAATGAGAAAGTGAACTTCGGTACTTCAATCTTTTTCGAACAGTTCTTCTTCATTCACAGCTCGATGATTCTCTTCTCAGAGTCTCAACGCCAAGAATTGTCGAAAAAGTCTCTTTTCTTGGGATTGCCTTTTTCGATACTTCGTGAACGCAATTTATCGCGAAAGCGGAAGAACTTGAAGGGCGCAACCATGAACAGTAAAGGGTACGCAACCGTACTGTGCAGTACTCTCGGTGGAGTCGAGCGATCCGCCAAGTATTCGATACCTCATGCGCACCGTAAATCATCGCGTGGCTGCAAGGATTATCATACGGAACATGCGATAAGGGGTCGAGAGTGGAAACTAAGCTCGAGGCAACCGTTTATATCGTTAAGGCACGCTCAGAAGTTGCACCGTAGCTTGCTTCCGTGATCGTCGGGACGGGGTTTGAGACACGGGGCTACTTGGACGACCCTGAGGGCGGCGAACGCAACTAACGGAATCGAACTTCGCTGATCTGCTGAGACTATTCAGAGCTTCTGGATGTCTTGCTTGATGACGGGTAAGACATCAAGTCTTGCTCGATGTCTTGCTTGATGACGGGTAAGACATCGAGTCTTGCTGGATGTCTTGCTTGATGACGGGTAAGACATCGAGTCTTGCTGTATGTCTTGCTTGATATCGAGTCTTGCTGGATGTCTTGCTTGATATCGAGTCTTGCTGGATGTCATGCTTGATATCAAGTCTTGCTCTATGCCTTGCTTGATATCGAATCTATGTCTTGCCTGATATCGAGTCTTGCTGGATGTCTTGCTTGATATCGAGACTTGCTGGACGCGTTACTTGATATCGAGTCTTGCTGGACGTGTTACTTGATATCGAGTCTTGCTGGACATTTTCGATTCTGTTAAGGCATTGAGCAAGATACCCAGCAAAACAGAAAGACGAGCAAGACTAAGCATCAATGACGGGTAATGCGCATTCGCGGAAAATCCTCTCATGGTGGAAAACTGAATGTTACATTTCGCCCAGAAAAATGAACCACAAACCCAACGAGAACAGCAAGAAAAATAACACTTTCGTTGACCCATCGACAGCGAAACCTCCTTCCAATTGAGTCAAAAAAAATTCCGATCAGCTCGACACTTTTCTGTTAGAATTGAAGAACATACTTTAAAAAATAACGCAACTAACGGACTCGAAGTTCGCTGATCTGCGGAGAAAGCTTCGCTTTAAAACAATACCGTATCCAACCTACACAACATCGGTTTTCAAGATTGAAAATGTTCCCATTGTTTCCGCATTTTGCTGTTTAATATCGAACCTCGCGCCAGAATGAAAAAAGACCGACAAAGACTGTTTTGGTGGGACAGTAAAATAATTTTCGCTTTACGTTATTCCACGTGCTAACAAACTAGTCGCATTGTGTTTATTCGGATGGACTCTCTCGCGAGCATAAGTAAGAGCGCGTTTGCCCGCATACCAGTTCGTGTGGAGCGAAGTTTCTTGTCGTCAATAGCCGCGGGCAAAGTTTTGCCGCGGCTGGCGCCCGCGTATCTGTACAGGAATTGCTGGCGAAGCGTCGTAACGCACATAGAGAGACGGATTGTATTAATACCGCAACGGTTATATACTACTGTGTAGGTAGCGAAGTTGCGGCTTTTCAACACGCTAATCTCGTCTCGGTGAGCCCGGCACGTTTTTGCATCCGAGAAGAGCAACCGTCGTGCCAGCTGTGCCAATTTTACTTGGCGCCACGAACGTATACCCGTATACGTATAGTCGTGGATGAAAATTAACTTGCAATTACGCCGTGCTCTGCCGGATCGCTTTATCTCATCTGCATGACAGATCACGAAAATTTCTTCAACGGTGTGCCTGTGAGAAAGCGGATTCCTATGAACCCATATTTTTCCGACATTGGACGACCAGTAGAGGCGACATCGGATGTCGCCTCTATTCCGCATTAAAACGTATTCCACATTAGCGAAGTAAAAAAGTGGCAAGTCAATGAGAGTCCACTCGTTGGTCCCGAATCGGAAGACCAACGATTGGCGAGTCAATACTCGATATTGGCCAATGGTTAGGCAATCGACGATTGGGCACTCCACGCTGGTCGGTCGTGTGGTTTCGATAGTTGGCGGTTTCGATTGGCCAAACCGAGGGGGGCTGATGCAAAGGCCTGACAATTGCGGGGATGAAAATGGTTTTCTGTCGAGTGACCATTAAAGGGCTAAGCAATAAACATTTGCCTGATAACAGACAGCGAACCTTGTGAATTTCAATCTTATAAATCGCACTTGGGCAAGTTGCCTGGAGGAAAAGAAGAAAGGATCTCGAGTATAGTTATGTGTGCTGAAGTTTGTATACCTGTATCAGAATGAAGAGAGGAAGCGTCGGCAGAAGTGGCGCCACTCGACGGAAACAAAGCCCCTAGTACACTTGAAATTCAATCCCGAGTCTGGGTAAAAAAGGTAAGGGTTGAGACTGGGCGATCCAACGAGGGAAGCGGAGAAGCAGGAATTGTGCCTGAACCGGGTATCCTCCGAGATACCTACGGTAAACTCGTTCCCCGAGCTTTCCGCCCGAACTTTTTTTTTTTTTACTCCATACCTATTTTCCTGCTAGCCACCTCAACTCGCATTTCCCGTGAAAGTAATTTCGCTACCTGATCGTTATCGTCGGGGGAGTGATAGCACTCCGCGTAATTCCGTATAAACGATCATTAGACCTTTTTACCTACTTATAGACGCCTCTTCGAACTTTCTATCGATGTCGGATAATTATTCCAACTCTTGGCCGCTGCTCTTTTTTACCTCGAAGAAACAAAAAGTCACATTTTTAACCCGCGAATGAAATATTAAAAAAAGCAACAAATGAAAAAACTGGTGGGACGAATTTTACAAATCTCCTCCATTCCGAATTTCGGTCAAATGCCTAAATAACAGAATGGTCAGTCGTCAGAGATCAAAGCATCAAAGCGTAACACGACATACATGTAAATGTCAACGCTGGCAATTGCTTTTAAAAATCGATCAATCATTAATCAGAGTTATCGTAGGTGATGCAAGATGAAAAGGAGTGATCACCCGTCCCTGACATCAATCTATTTCTTCTCTCGTTATCCTCCCGGCAAGTCTGAGGCGTCTCTTCGGAGTGCTCGAGAGATTCGAGAGAAGCCGATGGTTGATGGGAGGGTGGCCGGTAGCGAAGGGATGGGAGGACGAGAAGAGGCTGCAAGCGGGTTCGGGAGGGAAAGGGAGCTATCGTAATGGAGATCCTCTCGATGTGCCCACCTGAGGGGTTGGCAATAATCGTTATTCGTTGACGATATTAAAACCTTGGGGGAAAGGCATCGGGTTTGAGCACTGTATTAAGCGATACCGCCCCCCCCCCCTCCACGTGTGTACTCTGTCCCAACACAACCGAGTAGGCAACAAACACCCATAAAGACCAGGGCAACAGTAGACTTCCGCACAAGCTTTTCTAGGACCAGGAGTAAAAAGAACATGCGACTATTGGGCACCCGTGATTTTTTGGCGGATCAAGCACCCGCCTAAGAATCTGACAGACGATTCAAATTGCCGTTATTGGGCTACTAGGAATGCCATCATTTATGCACTTTTCGGGAAACAGAGGAAAAGTGCATAAATGGAACACCTTACACGTTCTCTACTGTACATGTCCAAGCTTCCCGGCATCGCCTCTCGCAAATCCCGATGTTGCTGCCGTTGCTACAACCACTGGGTTTACTCAGCTTCTGTTCAGCTTTAGAGCTCCGTAGGTATAGAAACGCCGGGGCGTTTAACGTGCGACCAAAGCTGGTCATAATGGTGGCTATAGATCGTTCGGTTGCACGTGTAGATTCGTTGTACCGGGCGACACCGTATATAGCAAACACGAAAACGGTTTGAGAATAGGTGAGCCGAGCAACGCGGCCTTCTCGGAAGTGCCACGACGAGAGTAACTATAGGAACTAGCACCCGATCTGCCGGTCTGGCTTGCCGGCTTGATGTTTCCGCAAGCACTCTGTAAGTGTGTTGCCGGACAAGTACGCTCAGGGCAACGTCCCGGTGCCGTGGCACTTGGTAACCTGAACTGGCCAGCCTGTGGCTTGTACCTTCAAGGTATTATTGCAGGGATCTCTCCATCCTCCTGCCATGCCCATGCTTTCCACAGCCGCCGGGTGGGAGAGGTACGGCCGAACGAAGGCTGGAGTCGAATACACGGGTACATAAACCCACGTGGTAACAGTGCTCCGTGTGGGTTACAGCCCCGCATTGTACTAGTGGAATCCGGGCAATGATAGCGTGCCTCCTTCAACGTTGCTACAACCTACGCCGATCGCCATTCCCTAACGGATCGAGCCTCTGGAAACTCGGTGGTAGCGCGTATACTCATCGGCCTACATATCAGCAAGGCGGGCTCATCGCAGCCGGATAGACTGAAGATCAAGCGGATGTTTTTAGAGCCCAAAAGTAGATGTGAACACTCTAAGAAGAAGCGTATTGCGAAGTGTGTCAAAACAGGACACGACACACGTAGCAAGTGTGTTGAAACAAGAAAGTTGCACTGTAGTATTAAATGTCAGCAGTATTAAATGCACAAGGCGCTTCGTAGCGTTTTGTTAAAATAAACGCTTTTCATAACAAAGTGCGTTTAATTAATGCGCAGAACCCACAACAACGACCTTTGTCTAAAGGTACACGCTATGTAAGCCGCACACGTTATGAAACAGAACAGTAACAGACAACACGTTCGTATGCGGGTCGGATTCCCAAAGGGTCACAGCTTTCGTTAGATGGTTTGGAGGATAAAGATGACCCCAAAGTTTCCCGCAAATGGTCCGGAATCTAGCAAGTTGCTATATAAGAATCTGACTTCGATTGGACTGCATCTGCGTTTACAGGTCGCTTTACAACGGCCACCTATTGAGGAAACCAACATAAGTGAGCCACCTCCGAAACATCGCCTTCCAGTCGCTATCTCCGATAGATTGGCCTGATTAAAATTGATGTTATTAATAATAGATATTCCAAAAAGTTAGAAAATAGCCAGATTGCATAAGTGCCATGAAGGAGATAAAACTTGATGATTTTTTCGCATTTGAGGGCTTAACAAGTCAAAATACGTGTAGAAAATGAATACATGGAAAAACTTGGTTCTCACTGTATTTTACCGACACGCTTGAAACGCGTTGTTGGAAAATGCCACGCAACGAAGCGTGTAAAAAGTTACTACACGATGAACACACGTAAAGCGAGTTGAAACAACACGCTCGCTTTTAGAGTGATGGAAAACAGGATCCGGGTGGTGGAACGGAGGATGGAAAGCGATGGGTGGAAATCGAATTAACGCATTCGTTACCAACAAACGTTAATCGACTATTCCGACGACCTTATCTCTCTTTCAACTCGGCCACAAACTGCGCTCCCAGTCTGACGAGATAGAAGAGGGAGAATCGTTCGTCTATCGTTCTGCCCTGGAAACCTCTAATACCTCCGGCGATGCGCCCCGTGAAACTGAGATAGGCGTCCCGTCTATATTTACTACTGCCAACGTTGGTATCGCCGGTTCTGTGCTGGGTAGCGCCGATCGATCTATCGACGCAAACCTTCCAAAATGCCATTTAACCCGGATTGCCGTGGGAATCGGGTGATGCGTTTTACGAATAAGGGTTTATTGGATTAAAAACTACACAGAGGCATGTAACGCGGATAAATTCGGGTTTTAATTCGTTTACTTGTGGTTTATCGGGTATGTTGGGAAAAAAACTCTGGAAAAACATTACGGTCGGCTGCTATCGCATGTCCGGTGACGCATGAGTGAGCAATTGAGATTTTTCTTTCGGATCATCGAATGGATTGTTTTATTCGGCGCGTCCGTTTTTCACCGAGTCACGTTCGATTGTGTATCGTGTAATGATTGTGTGGGGCTCGTTGGTATAAACGAGATATTCAATGCTTTTAATCACATCGATCGATCACGGGTGATTGACATTGGGAAAAATGGCCCGTAAATTTTGATATTTGAGGAATTATTGATAGTGCTATGGACGCGGGAGGAATTTCGAGGTATCGTGAATGATTTACAGCGGATTGAAGATATGCATATGTAAATTGGAAAATACTTTCGAGGTACGCTGGAAATAAGGCAGAAAGCGTATAAAACCTCCGGCGGAAGTAGAAAGAATCGGTGCCGGAGAGACAAAAGGTGGGCATGGTTTCAAATAATTTTTCTTACCCGACAATTCACATTTGAACTGAAATATTCCTGGCCCGCCTGGGGTATTGCAATGGATCACTCTTATTACCGCCACGGGTAATATACTACTCGTTCCAGTGGCCCGCTACTACTATTACTGCACGGATCCGTGAGTTTCAGCCACGAATGGGTTCCACGTCAACGCTTCCGGGTCGTTCCCCGAATTTCCGTTTGACCGCTTTTAGCGGGTTAGTATCTCGGTTGGCCCCTTCGCCCGCAGCCACCCTACACACGAGAAACTCGGAAGACAACGGCAGTAAAAGTTACACGATCGCGTATATCGGGATCGCTATCTTTACCTTTTTTTTAAGAGAGTAGCGAATCGGTACAAGTCTCTTATTGTCATGGCCTCGCCTATGGAATTGGCTCCGACAAAAAAATCATTTGTGAAAAACAAAAAAAACACATACTCATTTCTCAAAAAAAGAAACATTTTCTTACAATAAAAATTAATTTGCATGCCACTGATATTTAAGAAAACAGATGCTTTACGTGAGAAAAGTCAGTTTCCGACTGAACCTGAATGATCATTAGATGAGAAACTTATCGAATGGGGAATGCATTTCCAGAACGAGGCGTCACGCGCCGACGACTGTATTCGACTGGATATAGTGCACGGGGAATGATACCGTTAGAGGGAGGTGAGTCGTCGCGCGTAAATCGACCACGACAGCGGTCTGATCACTCCGCGTGAAATTGTCCGAATGTCCTAATTTCCCATGGGGATGAAAACGTTGGTACCTGACCGAAATTTGCACACGCGTTAAGGTGTGGTGGATTGCGCGGCTGCCGCCCCCTTCCCGTCTCTCCTGCACCTCGTTGAACCTCCTGAATCTCACGGTGTGAAACTTCTGATGTACGGGTACGTGACTAGACCACCGCTAATCGGACTGACCCGCTGCCGAGAACTTACGCCCGCGACGATGCACAATCCTCTCCACATGTACGATACTTGGTACGTTATAGCGATCTTAGTTGGCACGCAGAAGTGCTGCCGAGGTAAGATTGCATTGTCAAGTGCAATTTCCGTGATTGACGCATGGTTTTTCTTGATATTAGGCAGGACATCTAGTTTTGCTGGTTGTCTTGCTTGATATCGAGCCTGGCTGGAAGTCGTGCTGGACATTTTCCTTTCCTTGAAGGCATTGAGCAAGCTATCCAGCAAAACAGAAAAATCAGCAAAACTAAGCATCAATGACGGGCAATGCGCGTTCTCGGAAAATCCTCTCATGGTAGAACATTGAATTTAAAATTTCACCCAGAAAAATTAACCCCGAAACCGACGAGAAACAGCAAAAAAAGAAATAACATTTTCGTTAACCCTTCGACAGCGAAACCTCTTTCCGGTTAAATAAAGATTATTGATATTATTATACCGCTCGACACTTTTCTGTTACAATTGAAGAACTTTAAAAAAAAACTCTAATGGCTGTGGAACAGAAAAAATATGAATCAGCATAAAAGTTTTAGTGGTTTCGATTAGAGGCGCAGATTCATCACGCGTTGGCTGATTATAATGATTCTTCGATATAAGATTTCTTAAAAGTCCACTCCATTATGGTGTCGGGTGGTGTAACGAGATTAGTTCCGTGTTACAGGTATATCAAACGGATAGGATCTACTCGAGAAATCATTGAGCTCCTTTGCGTCTGGATGAGAGAAAATGAAAGTGAGGAAGAGGACGAATGTACGGGTATACGTGGAAAAAGAGTACCTCTCAGAGACTGAAAGAACTGCCCTTAGAAACGTTAGCCAACCCGGCAGAGGAGCAATAAGACTCGTTCACGGAAATAAGAGAGACTGCGCTTCGCTTGAGTCTCCGTAGTAGTATACGAGACGAATACCTACAAATATATATATAGCGGGTATGTAGTTACGGTGCTCCACAGCAGCTCTGTTTTATTAGATGGCCGATGGCGAACGGCGGACGTACAGATAGTAGAAGGAAGAAATGAAAAGGACGTCGACAGTTCTAAGCTCGTCAGATCTAAGCAGAACTTTCGCTTAACGCACCGAGGTCTCAGGAGTTCAAAAATGAAAAAGATTAATTTACTGTGCGGTTAGCCAGCCGCGCTTTTGTACTATTTCTACATCAAGGCGACGGGTCATCCGGAATGGAAATATTCGGCAAAACAGTATTTTCCCATCTGTCGATCAATAATTAACACAAAATCCACTCTTTCCAAAATTCGCCCCATAAATAGAGTTACAATTAATTTGCGAAATCTGAGCGCTCACCCGTCGATTGTGTCTGTTTGGATGAATGAATGATAACTGACGAATTATGTAAAATGTTCTGAAGCAAATTACATTCGTTCTGTAATTTATATTATTCGAAATTCTGAGTGTCATTCAGACTTCCATTTTTTGCGTGATAAAATTATTGGCTGATTGGAAACCATGAAGAAAAATGTTCAGCAAGACGATCAGAAGAGATTCTAATCAATATTTGTGAATTTTACTATACTTATTTTCAATTGTCTATTTATGTTTAGTTTATTCTAATGAATCGATTTTGCTGTATCTATTTCTCTGCAGATGTTTGCAAAGGAGATCCGTTCGAATAAGGAATTTCCTTCTTGCAACGTCTCTTTTTTTGGGACAAAATAACGTAACTTTAGCGAATTGTGCAGTGGGCATAAAATATTTTCGAATGGGAAGCCTCGGAGAGGAGAATCAGCGAGTTATTGTTGACTATACAGGAGTTATTTGGTCCACTAGGTTGTAGGAGAGTCACAACAGGCTTTCGAGATCGTCGCCAGCCTGGTCGTATCACTGCTCTGTACCCGACGTTATAGCTTATGCTTGATGTGGCACCGTTGAATATGGGTTATATAGACCGGACTATATAGCGTTGGTAGGAGTACGTACCGTTGGCTATATACTATATATATACATACATATATACATGGATATATATATATATATATATATACACGAAACCCCGATAAAAGAGGCGCAATGCCTTTGACCCGCTTATGTTTTACGACCGTGTTTTATCACCGAAGACACGTGAAATATTTTCCATTATAATATTATCCGTCTCATATATTTCTTCAGTACCACTTGCCGTTAGCACGTATTCGGGAAAACTAAACTTATCATCAGCTCGATGGGGCAAAAAAAGATTATTATTAGTTTTTATCAAGACAATTTCAATAACGTTTGGCGTGTGAGAGTGTCAAAATAAATAAATAAATAAAATAAGGAGGTGATTTGGTTGAGGCGAAGTTGTGCCTGGATTATTATTATTATTATGAATAGTTAATACAGACATTCATCCAATTTCTCTATAGCTTGCGTTGCCGGAACCGACGAAATAGAGTTAAAAAAGAGCATCGTCGGTCTGAGATACTCGTGATGGGAATAACTCTGCGTGTCTATTTGAAAAGTCTCTTCAGTGACTTGAAATCACTATTCGACCGTTGAGGGTAGCTGGAGGCATCCGATAATTTCAATCAATTTTCCGGCGTCGTCACTTCCTTCGACGGTTCATCAGCACGTTTCGCTCATGAGATTTTCAACCTCATCAGCATTTGCCATTTTCCTCCAGGCGTCCATTAAAAAAAAATTATTCTCTATCCAATGACCATCATTATTTTTCGAAAAACGATTTTTTTTAGTAGCAAGTTACGTTATATCTTCAAAGTTAATTGAGGACCAGTAACGAAAGACACATTTCCGAGGTTCTCGCGATGCAACGAGCAAACACTGCAACAGTCACGTCGAATAAAATACAAATTTTGGCAATTAAATAAAATTATGGCAATGTGATATAATATTCCATGACTGTGCGGTTAGCCAACTGCGGTCGGCAGCTGGCAGTGACGTATTTCTGATAAATCTCGGAAAATCTAAATTTCAGGTTTCTAAATTTCATAGTCCATAGTGACGACCCAACGCGTCCAAACCCAGAAAAAAAATTTATTTGACGGCCACTGTTTATTAAGATCAAGTAAAATATTTATTTGATTCAAATAAATATTTATTTGAAGCAAATAAATACTTTACATGATCTTAATAAACGGTGGCCGTCAAATAAATTTTTTTTCTGAGTGCGTCACAACAACACCCTGCTAGTGTATATGTATATATATATTGGATTGTTCAGTATACACAGCGCTGTATACTGAATGTATATATATACATATATTCTTTCTTTACCGTTCATCGAGCACCGAGAATGAATTCCTTTGAAGGTGACTTTGCTCCATTTTGCGTTACTGACATCGGAGGATGGACGTACGTTTATAACGGAAGAACGTGGGACCGAAAGGGAGAACGAGGTAAACTAACGAAAACGAGAGGAAAAAAATATAAAAAAAGTACGTAACTCTAGGGTTCATTGAGCGTTCGTCAGAATCGTGCTGCCAGTGGCGCGCAATAGGAAAAGATAGCAAAACCTATCGTGGTGTGGATCGAAAGGAGAGCCCGCTTCCGGCTTCTCAAAGGGGTTGCCTTCAGGGACACACTCAATGAAAACACCCTTCGCCCGAGGCGTCGGCGATCGATGTAGGTATACTATATTCGACACCGGCTATGGAAGCATCGCGAGGGAGTATCTGCTCTCGAAGGTACATACACTTTGTCGTCTATGCACGGTATGCAGGATTTAATTACTTGCACGAAGCACGAACGAACGAATATGGATGTAAACTTTTTTTCGCTCATAAAGGAAGCTTCGTTTTCGTGATTTCTTTCACCGAAGTTCTCATCAAAACGCTGTCGAAATAATAAAAAAAATCGTAGTGCGAAAAGTTTATGTTTAAAAAATTCTGAAAGATAATATTATGCACTTTTTTTAAAGCTTTTTTCTGAAGCATTACTGTGGTGGCTTTGACTCGAGGAAACTTCTGACTGTCGTGCTGAAACCTTTTTATAAATGGAGATACGAAAAAGTAACATTTTTTTTTTGTTTCCTCATAGAGGAATTTTTGTTTTGATGATTTCTTTCCTCCGAGGTTCTCACGAAAACGCTTTCCAAAACATCAAAAAGTTATAATTGCGGGAAGTTTACATTTTGAAATTTCCGAAAAGCAATTACAATATTATGCATTTTTTTACAAACTTTTTTCTGAATCATTGCATAGCTGTGACTCGAGGAAACTCCTGACTGTCGAGCTGAAATCTCTTAATAAACGGAGATACGAATAAACAAATCGTTCATAAATTTAATGAAGTTCCGTCACAATAAAGAGAAATGTCTACAAACGAATGAGGATTGAGAAATTATATAGAATTAATGTACGTTCCGCAAGAGTCATTTCGTTCGTCGAGATACGAATCGAGTCGCGCAAGTCTCGCTTTAATTGTAAGAGCTCGGATTTCGCATGTCACTTCCCTTTAATCTTCCCCCATTTTTTTTACCTGTTTTTCCTCTCCTTCTCGCACTTTCGCTATCTCCGGCGTTTCATCACTGCAGACCGATCTCGACCGTTTACCGATTACTTTCTTCTCGTGTAACAACCCCCCTCCCGTACATACGGAAAATTCACCAGCGTCCTTTCTCGTCTCCCTCTGGCTTCCCGTCCCTCGCGAAGCTTAATCGCTGCCACGAGATAACGATGAAATGGAACTTTCCATTTTCCAGCGATGTACTTTACGCTTTTTTTCTCTCCGTTTTCA
Source organism: Ichneumoninae sp. A BG-2022a (assembly GCA_030522665.1). Classification (NCBI taxonomy): domain Eukaryota; kingdom Metazoa; phylum Arthropoda; class Insecta; order Hymenoptera; family Ichneumonidae; species Ichneumoninae sp. A BG-2022a. The sequence goes on from JAPYZC010000241.1 coordinate 104,929, forward strand.
ACGCGAGCACTTTTTGGGATATACATATATACACATTCAGCTATGTGTATATATATATATATATATATATATACTTGAGACATTTCTCTCGCTGCAAGCGCCGCGGAACGACTTTTGAAAAGAAAAACTTCTCTTACTTCGCAACTTTAATTTCTGAAAAAAAAAATATGTTGCCATTGATCCTTCGCATAATGGTGTAGGTAGAGTTCTTGAGTTCTCGGGTTCCGTGTGCCCGAGCGCCTCGAGACAATTTTCGGTAGCACCGGAGAGGAGAAAGAAACTGGGATGACAGGGACAAGGGAGATACTTTCGGACGAGTTTAATTAACAAAATTTTCACAAACTGGAGAATAATGTACGTGGCTGAGTTTCCGAGATACGAGTAACGATTATTCGCTCCCTCTCTCCGGTCCCGAATAAATATCCCTTTTTCTCTGTTCCTCTCTGGTGTTCTTTATATTTTCTTTCTTAATCGAGAAATAAATTAAGCGTCTCATGTATTATAAATTATTACTAATTTTACCGACAGATCAATATCATTCGCTGTGTGCTTAGCCTATGGACCGCCGAACATGACTGTTGACATGTGCACGTACGCATGCATATATGGTTATAACCGACGACGATAATTTCCAGTTGAAATTTTCGGCAAACTGTAAATTTTGTACATTTAAAACAAAATTTAACGAAAAGGATCCGCGACGTATCAATTATCCATAATGAACTTCACGCTTCGTTATGGATAATATCCGATGCGCAGCGAAGTTGTCGGGTGCTACGCGTAAATTGAGCGTTCTCTCTCTGATTCCCAACTGTTCAACATTTTTTTTTTTAATTTTAATCGAGTAATAAATTAAGCGTAATTTATAATAATAAATTATTATCAATATTACCGACAGATCAATATCTTTCGCTGTGTGCTTAGCACACGGACTGCCGACCCGTGACTATTTACACGCGCACGTATGCATGCATGTACGGTTATAACCGACGACGACCATTTTCAGCTGAAATGTTTGACAGGTTGTAAATATTGTATATTTAAAAACATTAAAATTAACGAAAAGAACCCGCGAGTTGCGTCAACTTCACGCTTCATTATGGGTAACGTCCGATGCCCAGCGAAGTTGTCGAGCGTTAAATATCCCAACGTTACACTGAATCAAAATCTTCCATACCGGTCGCGTCCCTCGAAGTTACGCGCCGTTCGCAAAGCCGCTTACACTCTGAAAAAAAAATCATTGAAAATTTTACGACTTCAACGTTATTTATAATTCGTGAATTTCGCTCAAGTTGAAACAATGAGAATTGTACATGGAATAGGGTAAAAGTGGTGAATATAGCCCACCTCGATTAACACGTAAATCAGTGATATATGGTCCATGTTCCCCACTTTTACTCTATATGCAAGAATCATGAGTTTGAAATAAAGTTTGAAATATTAAATACGCCGTCGCCGTACATTCGGCAGTTTTACTGTGTCGCTCACTTTTTATTTAGCGCTATTTTATTTTAGCGGTTATTTATTTCAGCGGTTATTTATTTTAGTGGTTAAGATCATCTCTCCAGATATAGCTAATTAAATAAAGTCGGTTCCACCCGAACTGCGATATCGATCAGGACTTCCGGTGCAGCGCCGCGCCGCGATTCCAAAGTAACAACATAGAAATGACGAATAGTCTGGTCGCGTCTTCATCTCGGGATCCGCTATCGTCTCCGTGCAATGCGGACCAGTCCATCGTCGCGAAATTGCGCCGAAATTCGGCGCACCCGAGCGATAAATTATCCCCGTAACCGAGGTGGTGGTATCAAGTTCTCGTCTAACCGGTGAGTGTTTGTACCGCGAATTCCAGAGCAAGGGGAGGGCCAAGTTCAAAACAGAGGGGACCAGACATGAGCGGTGTCAGGCAACGGATTATTTGTAAATTAATTTCGACATCAGCCGCGAGGGAGGTTCGGAGAGAGGCGAACTGCTCGTCCAGCTAGGGAGGTTCTTGCGGTCACGGGGTTGAGGAAACCTGCTCGAGTAACTGCTGGTGTAAGAGATACGGTAGCCGCACAATCGTGGCCGCCGATCCGTTGCGGGGTGTCTTGCGAGAAGAGCGAGCTGGTCATGTGGAGGGTGGACGAGACAGGTCGCGCTGTGCGGGGAATTCCAAACCGTCAAGTTCCAAAGTTTCAAATCGTGCGAGAAATTGAACTAGTCACCGAGCAGTTACATTACATGTAACTCGAAGCAGTAGTGACACGAGAGGGCTTTCAAAGAACCGAGTGGAGACGATACGATGTTCCTGTGGGTGACGTGCTGTCGAAGTCGCGTGGTTCGCGCCTTCCCTTCGGGTTTCTGTCGATGATTGAAACACTGTGTCGAAGATCCTTTTTTGTAACAGTCATGTATGAGGCATTGATAATAGGTGAAATGAATGTTTCGGGAAGGAAGCGCAGAGGGAATTTCGGCGCGTTAGATCGAGGCCTTGTCAGGGCCTTGCCTTATCAGGGCCTTTCCAGGACTACGTCAAGGCCTTGCCACACTGAAAAAAAATATCATACATTCAAGAACTGTGATACTTGCGGGCTGCCATGGACATACGCTGTTATTTCAAGTCTATTTTGCTTGACATAACGACGGATGATAATGAAACTATTAGGGGAGACCGGAGCAAAATGACATAGCGGGGCAAAACGGGATTGTGAGGGCAAAACTCAATTTTCCAATAATTTTTGGATGCCCCATTTTGTCCCAACGATACATCTGGATTTTCACACTCGTTTTGTCCCACGTACTACCATCGCTATCATCTCAAAGTTATTGGAGAATTGCGTTTTGTCTCATTATCCCGTTTTTCCCCGGTGTGCCATTTTGCCCCGCTCTACCCTACATATCTTCTCATGAATTTCATAGACATTGGTTCATTTTGATATACAATTGTTAGAATGAGAATAATAATTACAGGTCGGAAGCAATCAGGTCGATGGCCCTTTGCCAAAGTGTATAATAAACATAGGAATAAAACTAACATAAGGAGACACTTGTATAAAAATGTTAAGCACTGGCAATAAATCTCTTTTACTACTACTAATAATTACACTGACTACATATGTCAATGGCAGTCCGCAACTGTCACTGTACTTGAATCAATAATATGTTTTTTTCAGTGCAGGTCTGTGTTTGTTCTATGTCAAGAAGGTCTCAGGGCCTTGTTAGAGCCTTGTCAGCCCGAGTAGACATTTTTGGGTCATACATCGGGTAAGTCCGGATAAGACCTTGTCAGGTTTCTTCCGGAGCCTGTCAAGGCCCGATGTAACGCTCGAAAACTTTAATTCGATAGGGAATTGCCGGGAACTTGTTTGGACCTTGTCAGAAACTTGCCAGTGCCAGCCCTAACGCTAAAAAATGGCTACTAGTAAATACACGACTTTGCGATATATTTTCTACATAGTTCATAGCAACTCGCTGAGCGAGACTCATTATGCTCCGCTTCACGCTTCGATGCTACTTGAACACTCCATCGACAATTTAATTACAAACTGTATCAAACTCCGTTCTCTCGTTTGGTGGAAAATTCATTTCAGCCCCGCATGGTTGAACGATGCTGTCGGCAAGAAACCGAACGTTTTAATGGCTTCGAATGGTTGTATTAATTACGTAGGTCTATTAATTAACTAGCTACACGTACATAGATTGGCCGCGGAAGTAAAGCCAGCGAGTGGATGAGAGCGATAAAGTGAGTTCGAACCGGCGATAGGGCAACGTTCTTACCATGTTGCGGGATAGCGGACAAAACTCATGGGGATCGCCGACGGAAGGGGGGTCCGCACTGACTCCGCGAGCCCGAGCACCGGAGTAGGTGTTACCCCAGGCTTATCGGAAAACCACCCGTGGGAAATATCGATTATCGTTATACCGTGCGAGTTGCCCTCAAGCGCGCGTTACCATTCGGCCATTTCAGTCACACCACACTCACTCGGATAATATTCTATACTGTTGTATTATATACATGTATACACACACACATATATATATATATGGGTTATGTATATCTAAATGTACGTTTAACGTGCATTATGTTGGCACTAAACTTTCATGTACCCTTATCATTCAACTTGATAAACTCACCGCCGTTATTCGTACCGCATATTTCCGGCGAACACATGATGGCACGCGTGAGCTTTGATGGCCACAGGACATTTTTTTTGGATGTCGCCCTGGTGCGCACGTCTGCGGAACAATGAGATTCAATTTTTTGGTGGAGCTAAAAAATCATCCCTTTGAAGGGATGAATCAAACGAAGTAACCAAAAGCATTTTCTCAGTTGGGATTGGTCTGGCTGGTGGTCGAATTCCAGCCAGACGAAATTTGGTGCATAATGTATATGCACTGATCAATGTCTGCACTGTCTAGTTCGCTCATTGTTCGCGGTCAAGAATTGATGAAATTTTATACCGGACACGGAATCACTTTCGAGTGAAAAGTGGCGGAGGAAGTGTCGGGTAGGGTGAGAATAAATAACTACGCCCTACACGCGGTGTACAATTTATGTGCACTGATCAATGTGCAGTCCGCTGATTGTTCGCGGTCAAGAATTTACGAAATTTTTTACCGGGCACGGAGAATTATGGTTGTATGAGCTGCGGTGTGCTGCGGAACGAGGCCGGAGGTAAATATCGGGAAGCCCCGGAGAATCGCGCTCGTCTCGTCACGGTGACATTTTTTTTTTGCTTTCTTTCCCTTTTTGCTCGTGTGAAAAGTAGCGAAGGAAGTGTAGGGTAGGTGAGAATAAATAACTACGCCCTGCACGCCGTGTACAATGTACATGTACTAATCAATGTCCAGTCGGCCGATTGTTCGCGTTCAAGAATCGACGAAATTTTATACCGGGAACCGAGAACACTTGCGCTCGTATAGAAAAGTAGCGTACGAAGTGTAGGGTAGGTGAGAATGGAGAACTTTGCGCCCTGCACGTCGTGCACAACCTGCAATTCGTTTGGTCTCACCAGTCAGGTCCAGCTCAGATGCCAGTCGCGATGCTGCCGGTGTGTCGGTGGGTAGAGAAGTGGTTCGGCAAACTTCCACCGCCCAATGAGAGGGTTTTTCGCGCGGGTGGCCGTACGATGTGGGTCGCCGAGTCGAAGGTATGTGCGCGCTTACGTGCACGGGGGAGAGCACAAGCCGGGATTACGTTCCTCGAGAGCCGGTCCGGCAACGCGGGGGGTTGCGGGACGAAAGGGCGGACGTGGGCCGCGGGGTCGGACGTTCCGAGGGGGACGACGTCAACCGTTTCGCAAGCCCTCTTCACCTCCAACTTTATCCTATTCCAATGTTTAGATAACCCTCTTTCGCGCCAGCACGCGAGCCCATAGGCCAGGAACGTGATTTTTATCCCTCTTTGTACGTTTCTCTCTAACGTAGATTTTTTTCTTTCATTTCTTTTTTTTATCACTCTTTTTCTTCAATGACCTCTCCGTTCGGTTGCCATCCTTGCGAAACTGGCCATGGTCGACAAATGTTGCAGTCACTCCTTCGTTCCGGCTCGCTCGCTGCTTTGCATGGACGTTGGGCGACACCGAGTCGAGGACTCGTCGTCCTTCCTTACTCGATTTTTCCTCCAAATCCGGGTGTACAAACCCCTCGAGCTTTCGGTCACGGACTCGCCCGCTATTACGGCCGATGTGTGCGCCCGGACTCCCGGCATTCCCTCAACGGACTCCATTGCCAATCCTCTCTCCGCTGGATCATCAATACTTATCCAGCTGCTACCGGGCACATCAGCGATTTATTTCTCTTGGTGTAGCTGATTCGACGAAATCATACCGACTAGTCTCGAGATACCTAGTCTCGAGAGCGGGGCAAAATGGGCCAGTGAGGTAAAACGGGACAGTCGCTGAAAAACTCAATTTTATCCAATAATTTTTGGATGCCCCATTTTGTCCTAACGATAGATGCGGATTTTCATTCCCGTTTTGCCCCACCGGAAAATTGCATTTTGCTCCATTATTCCGTTTCGCCCCACTGTCCCATTTTGCGCTGCTCTCCCCTATGCAGTCACTTTTTTGCAATGCTGATTCGCCCTTATTGTCCATATTTCCAGTTTAAATTTTATTATTTTTTTTCGCCAATGATTAATGGACCTTCGAGACCCCTTAAGGCGGTATTCGGACAATAAATTAGATTTAAAAAAAAGTTGAAAATTGAAATTTTCATATCGCTTCCTCATAAAGTTGAAAATCGAAATTTTCAAATAGCTTCCTCATAAAAGCTGAAAATTGAAACTTT
>JAPYZC010000242.1:0-61276 GCA_030522665.1 Ichneumoninae sp. A BG-2022a
ATATGGGGCCAAATGGGATACACCGAAGTTATCAACACAATAAAATCCTGGAACCAAACGGTGGAAGACGACTGGGGCAAAATGAGGTATCCTAAAATTAAATAAATAATGGTCTGCCCCGGCTTTACGGTGAGATCGATTTCGGGAAAAGCTTTGTCACTATCGTTGACGTAGATCTTCAATGAAATATAAAATAAAAAAAGATGCAAATTATAATATGTGCATTACTTTCTAATTGTTAAAAATCGTCCAGAAAGTATTGGGCGAGAATGTATGCTGCGAATCTTCTAATGTTCGAATATAGAAAGAAAGATCAATAATGTTTGCAATGTCGGTTATAAGAATTTTCTATAAAATTTCGTTGATGATTTTCGTATGGGGTTTATGCCTGACGTATTTTTTTCCGCCGATCACGAATGTACTGCTTAATCTACTTCTCGCCGAATATTCGCTATCGTAACGTGCGACTGGAGCTAAGTTCTTCCAGTCTGTAGAGGCGTCCAGGTAATACAATTTGTTGGGTCCACCAATTGGCCTGCTGTCAATACGGTTTAAGACACCGAATTTTACTTAGCATCGAGGACGTTTCTCGTCTACAATTCTCGTGCTTCCGAGACGCTTGCGGCCGAAGCACCGCATTCTCGGGACCGGGTACGCTCCGAAATTCAGTTTCAAATAGTTCAATCGGCCTCCTCTGCACTCGCTAAATCAGATTTTACCTTTCCAGCGAGAGGAAACTTCTCCCCGCCGACATACCACCCTAGCTCTTGCGAACTCCTTGGATTCTGAAAGCTCTTGCATTTTATATATGTTATATATATTACATATATATATTATATATATACCATCTGAAATCTTCGGTAAACTCATAAATCGGAACTATTGAAAGATACTTTAAAGCGTTTTTTGTTGTTGTTGTGAAACATGTGTGCGCGCAAGCATATTACAATTTTAGGCTCTACCAAAGCCTGATGTAAAGCCACGACATTTTTACTGAATATGTGATAGTTCTGGAAAGAATTGCTTTTGGCGGGAGACCCGGAGGTATTTCCGTGATAAATCGGGTATAGTCATAAATTTGTCGCAGACTCATGATGATCGATTACGATTACTTTTCGAAGCCGGATTGCCTCGTGTAACCCGTTCGAGCCACTGTTGGCATCATGCCACAAAGTACAAGCGTATGTTCACGTATGTAATAATGGTCCGAGCCCGTTACGGCCTGGCTTAAAAGTGTCCCGTCCGTATTTTGTTTACAAGACAGCGAGTTAAACCAAATCAATTACAGTTTTTATTACCGACCGTAGCATTTGACGAAGCCTTAATGAGGTGCTAAAGAACAATATGACCTCAAAATATTTTGAATTCATTTTTCGCCGAAACGATTTTATTAGATCAAAGACGAGTTGCAATAAAATACGGGTGTGGCCCGCAATTAGTTTTTCATTTTATAACAGCTACTTTGAACTACTTTGAACTACTTCAGGCATATGGGAACTACACCGACAGCCTGGCAAACAATAATACCCGAGTATCCTACATTTTTGCTAGAATATAAGTTATTTTTACTAAAAAAATATCGTAATCGGTCGCGTCGCGATTGTGAACCGTTTGATTTAGGCTTTTTTATGTATACATAGATAATATAATTTGATCGACGAAAGTCTCAGTTTTTATGCAAGGAATTCTCCTTTATTATTCACGAAATTCTTAGCCCAATCCGCTAAATGTTGCCAATCAGCCTTTTGGAAAAATTATGATATGGTTTAGGTAAAAATTTCTATGGCCCCGGTGAAAATTTCACATATCGCTAGTGGTGGTGCTGGTGTACCATGGTGCCTGGTCAAAATGTAGGGGGAGCGGGACATGATGGATCGGTGGGGCAAAACGGGATAGTGGGGAAAAATGTTACTTTCCAATAATTTTTGGATGTTCTATTTTTGCCCAATCGATACATCCGGATTTTCTGCCCCGTCTTGCCTCACTGACCCATTGAAAAATTCTTGAAAACTAGCGTTTTGCGCCACGGTCCCGTTTTGCCTCGCTCTCCCCTACCATATGACCTGGTCGTTTTTCTGGGACCCTTCTCTCAGTCTACATGTGCACAAACAATCACACCTGAGTAGTAACATTTTGGGCACACCCAAACAACATCATGTATAGTTGACCGATGCGCGCCTCTTGTGATGCATCTTAATGCATCACATCAAGCACATGCATTGGCATGCACAATGATTGAGGCAATGATGTGCCTCTTGTTTACAGCTGTCTTCATGTACGCGTGGATGTCGCACAGTCGGTGTCCACCCCTTAGGAAGGGTATGACGGATGTTTGTAGCTCTCGTCACTCGTTCAGAAGGCTTTTAACGCGCACTTTTATCGCTCGACTACTTCGCGCGAGTTTTTTTCCCCTTTTTTCATCTTTTTTTCCTCTCTCCTCTTTCCCGCGACTCTTCGTTCGAGGGAACGACATTGGCCGAAACTCGTACCGAGCGCGGGCACGTCGGGTACATCACGGAAGAAAAGTCTCGCCGAACGCGACACGCGCTCGCTCTCTCACGCTGCCATCCATCCCTACACTTGCACACAAAATCCGAGGCTTTATTTAAAGCGATGAGCTCTTGAAGCATAGGCGCTACTACACACGCGGAGCACCAAAGCACGCTCTGAAAACCCGAATCCCGTCAAGCTCGCCTCGGATTAGCAAGCGCCGAAACTCTTTTTATCCCTCCATTTCACTGGAATACTTTTATTTCGTGTTTTTTTTTTCTCCTCTTTCTTTTAGCCTCTGTCACGCCGTTCCCCCTCGCGCGTCGTTATGTTTTCGGCCTATTCCACCGGCCGCGTGCCCGTTCCTCTCTCCGTCTTTCTCCGTTCCTTCGCTCGATCCTTTTTTGGAAATTGAAAAAATTGTGTCTGCGAGTCAATACACCAACGACTGCCTAACGAGCGCTCTGGGTGTTCGAGGAAAAAAAAATCAAAAAACAAAAGTGCGAACAAAAGCGTTCAAAAACAATAGTAAAAAAGGTAAAAAAAATCGTTCGCGGAAGCGAACATAGATGAAAAAAAAAGGAAAGATAATCGAAAATCCATCGAACTCGATGTTGCAGTTTGAGTATGTTATCACAGGCACGAGGTGGTAACGGAGGGCGGAACCTCCATTTACTGCACGGTGGGCCGAGCTTTTTTTCGACTGTAAACCGGAAAGCTTGTTGTTTATTCCACCGTTAGAAAGGTATCCGTACGAATGTATATCTGTGTTTCATTGCCGTTCGGTAACTGGTATGAGAAAGCGAAACAATCGATCGCCCCGACGATTCGAGTCGTTGGCTCTGTACGGTCGTTTTGATCGCGCCAGCTAACACGGAACCCGAGCATTGTTTTGCGACGCCTTTGTATTATTGTCGGTGCCATTGGGCATAGCTGGAAAAATACTTGATCTGTCTAAACCCATCTATTCATATGTGAAATCCGTTTCGCTGAGGGTGAAAGTTGACCGGTGTAATGCAGTTTCCGGTGTAGAGAGCTTTTGGCGTATATATATATACATTCCTGTATATACAGTATATACAGTAAGCCGGCATCGCATTGCTCGTGGGGATCGGACGTACACTTTCGGTTGGTGTACACAATGAGCGGCCACATGTGCATCCTGCGAATAATGTATCGATATACAGAATGGGAAATAGAGAATCGGGTGTACGCAACGCCGGTGGAAAACTGGGCGGGGGGAGGGGGGGGGGGTGAGGAGGCGAACAGTAGTAAAGCTTGCCTTCGTATTGGGTATCGGGGAAATGAGATAGAAACCCAGAGAATTGATGAGTTACATGCGAGAGTTCTGCGCTTCGGATACCATTTTGTCATAACGGTGCGCGCTGTGCAGACAGCGATTCAGGATGAGAACGCTTCGACGAATCCCTAAATTCCAACTCGATGGAACTGTCGACGACAGTTTCGCTCGTCATTTTCTCCGTAAAAAAACGGAGGAGCTTATTTGTCGATACTGCCCAACCTGCCTCGACATCGCCAGCGACGAAAATCTCGCGCTTGTTCGGTCTCTGAATACCTGTATCGGTTTTGACTAAGACCGGAAATACATCAACTCCTGTATGACGTCACTCCCGCTCGAATAATGAGATTTTCAAACCGGAAGTGACGTTCTCCAGTACGACGTCCCTCCCGGTTGAAAACGTGTGAACGATTTTTTAGAAAAATTTCTTTGCTATGTCACTTCCGGTTTAATAGTGAGATGTTCAAACCGGAAGTGACGTCACTGGAATTCTTTAAACAATTTTATATGCCAATAGGTGGCATAGTGGCGGAACATTGGGCTGTTGCTAGATTAGGTCGGGCGCGAACAGGCCCCAATGTAACGCTCGAAAAATTTCTACCACGGATGTTCCCCTCTTTTTAAGGTAAACGAAATATTCTCAACGAATTGTACGCGAACGGATAATGGAGATTTGCTCCGCGGTAGGCTATGACGAAAACCGGAAACTGGCGATTACGCTTGGTATCTTGAGAACAATGCGCCGTTATTACGCGTATTTATCGTACGAGATCGTACGGTCTCGGAAACGTTATCCAGCTATTTTCCGATTTCCTGGAGGTTCGCTCGCTTCATACCCATTATTACGAGACATTGTGTTCAGTTCTCCCGTCATGAATGCGCTTTCTATGGAACCCGTGCCTACCTTCATTATCAAGTGATGCCCACCATTGAACATCCTTGTCGAGATCTCTGCTATCAATAAATTCGTTTCGTCCTATTGTTCGGGCGTCCATCCGCACTACAAACCTTTTCAGAAACCTTCCCCCTTTGAAACTTGATACCCGCCGTCGTTCTCGTACGTCGCTGTAATACACAATGGAAAAATCTCCGGGAAGGCAAAACGAATTATAGAATTCTGTCCGAGGAGAATCATGCGCCGGTACGAGAGGATAATCATGGAACAAATGGCTTTGTAATTGTCGTTTTTGCGGTACGAATTTTGAACGGGACATTCTGAAACATACTCCGGCTTCGTAATCCATAAACATAGCCGGAGTATGCGGCACACGAGTCATGCTCTCTTGGGGCTGCCGGTATTTACCGATTTGCGAAGCGCTTACGTGCAATAACTTTCAAACACTCGATGCCATTGGCAAACAGCGCTATCGTATATATATTTTTGCTAAATCACTGCTCCAGTCGGAGCCCGGAGAGAGGAATCTTTATGTACAACCGCGAAAGCGTCTTATGCTCGAAGCGAAGCTCGTGTTTTCCTCGGCAGGGAATTCTCCGCAGCTGAATATAACTGCAGAATCTCGTGTCCCAGTTGCATCGATATTCCGCTAGCGTCTCGCTTTCTTGCCTCCATCGTGCAACGATTACCCGCAACACCGTTGTGCATACCTTGTTTTTTTTTTCATTTGCCATCGATTCTCTTTCCACTTATTTATCCCGATAGCGCATCTGCATCCACTCGCCGACGTATCTTTTTGACGATGAATCCGAACGCCTCGCGGAAATGTCGACGTCTCAATGCACGGGAACGGTTGATGCGAAATCGGTGAAAATGCTTTTCGCCGCGATTCTAATGATTCATCTGGCGAACGCAACCCTCGACCCAGAGACGGATCGTTGAGACGCGCACAGATTTTCACTTTGGTACCCGGAACGAAACATTCGCGACAGCTTCTCGACCGACCCACCAATAAGCACGGGACACGCGAAAAGCTTTCTGGTAACACACAGTCGCCGTTAATGGGAGTTTCGTCGAAGGGTTTCGGCAAACGCAAAGCTTACGCGTATCCGATTGCGAAGCTCCGATTTTCGATTGACTTTCTACAATCCCTTGTCGGCGCGCTCGATCGAACCCTGGGAATTCCGATAAACTTGGGTGTTTCAAAGTAAGATGAATGCCCACCCAACCAACAGCACCGGCGCTGAAGTTCCTTCGTGCAATTTCGGTTCGATCGTCGATTTGAGTCAAACATGTTGAGATTAAACTTTGTAAGGAGATCGGAAACTCAAGTGTCGAAGGTTTCGTAGATTTTTGGAATAATACTACCGGAGATGGAAGGAACGGAGAATTTAACGGATTGAGCTGAATGCCGTTGAGCTATCGTCGGTTTGTTGGATGTTACATCTTTTTGGGTAGGAGAGAACGGAGCCAAACGGGAAAAGTAAGATCGTTTGAAAGATCGGGAAATTAAGATCTTTTAGACGAATTCGGAACTACGAATTGATTCGTCAACACATCAAAAAAATCGTATTACAATTCGAGCATTCACTCGGATCATTCGCCATTCATTGGGCTCGGATCGACCGTTAAAAGTAAACAAAACATGAACTTTTTCATAGTCGAGATACAATACGACGGGACACAAAATTAAAGGTCATTTCCGAAGCCGCGTCGATAAAAGAGCACAATGCATAACTATCGGTCCCGGCAGGTAAAAACAATTGGGTTTCCATTTTACGCCACCCTCTCGAGCGTTCTGATGAAATTTTTCGTAAAATGTTGTGTTTGCCCCATTCTGTTCCCGGGTCTGCAGTTTACAGCGTACACGTTTTCCTCCAATCTCCCCCACGTCAATTGTTGAAGCGTTGAACGATAATTGAGACACTAAAATAAACACTGCAGACAACTTTAATTACCGGATCTTGTGAAATTATCCTATAAACATTGAGCAAAAAATAATCTGAGCCGGAATTGCTAATTCCGAGTAACTGTGAATAATTAAGCTCTTTAGAATTAAGACAATATCATCCACTGCTCTGACGCTCAAAACGTTCTCAAAGCTTCGGCATGGTGGGAAACGATTTCTCAAGATGTACTTCGGCTTTTGCTGCGTTTTTTTATTCATTCTTTTGTCCCCTCCCTCACCGTCCTTCTTTCAGCTTTGAGTGTTGGAGTACGCCAGTGGCACAGCCTCGGAATAACGGAAATACGTAAGAATCCCGTGTGCCGGTCACGAGTAGAGAACGAGAGTCTCGCCCATCGTTTTTCCATTTTACGAAGATAATGGCTTTTTCCTTCGACACGAAGATCCGCTTTATTTATATTCTCTTCCGTACGAAGACACACACCGACAGGTCTTGTGTTCTCTTTTTTCGCCTATTCTTTCTGCCTTTCTTCACTCTCGTCTCTCTCTCCAGCCTACTTTATCTATTTCCAGACGACTTTTCTACCTCATTCTCCACCACTCAGCCGCATCGCTGATCCCTCCGCTCCACCGGAGGGGTTCAGCTTCGATTCGCGAAACTCGAGGATAATTCCGTCGAGGGAAATTAAAGCGTGACGATGTAGAAGAAAAATCTTGATTCTAACGAAATAACGAGATGGAGTTTCTGTTGTGAAAGAAAGTGAAAAAAGGCCAATAGAACATTTTTTATCACGCGTTAAACCATTGGGTCATAATTATTGTCTTCTGTTTTGTCGATTTTCACTGAATGTCCACTGTTCGAGTGTAAACCTCGCCGAAACGAATGAATGATAAAATGTTTAATGTTAAAATTCATTTATCTTTCTTACAATGAACAAAAATACAACGAATTTCTTTCACATAAGGATCAGCGTACATTATAGACAACAGTAGAGGCTGAGATCGCGAACCCCCGCATAGCACAAGATTTACAATAATCGCTAACTTGCGAACAGAAGTTCGCAATACAATTAACAATCAAAATAAAATTTAACACACTATAAACGGTGATACATTTAAAAGATTATAGTAATATATTATATAAGTATATAAGGTAAAAAAAATATATATATATATTTCACCGATATTCCTGAGCTCGAGTTGCGCGTACCTCAGGATTGCATTTACTTGTTCTTTAAACAGGTTAAATCCAATGCTTGTGAAGTTCATGCCTGATTATTTGTCCACGATTATTAACTATTACTATTGAAAAAATGTCCTCCTCTACTAAACCTTCAGAGACTACAAATTTGCTGTTAATTTAGAATCAAAATGTAGTTGCATAATTACGATGCAAATTTCTAGACGTGCCTTGGACTGCAGTTGTCATAACGGTAGAGATAGAATTGAATCCTTGCCTTGGATAAAAGCCCACAACGCACATGAAAGTTTGATCACCAAGATAGGCCGTTCAGTATTCGTGTCACCGCGGAATTACATAATTGACGAGTGCTGAAAATCTCCATGCCGCAATTCCACATTTAAAAAATTTATTTTTGTATATTTTGTTAAATATTGTGAACACATATTATTCGAAGCGGACGTAAGAATGGATATGTTCAGTCTTCACGGATATTTACTCGCGCACAGAGTCGGGAGGTTGTCTGCCATCGATATCGTGGATATAGCTGCGAACAAGAACGTGTCGAACGTTGAGAATGCAATGCGGCATGCACGAGCGCATCTTTTTCCATGCAAATGTCGAGTTACCATTCGTCTCCAGGAAATATTGAATTTTCATACATTCTTAACGTGCGGCACATCTATCTTCTCCTGTCTCCGGGGAGTGCGTCGATACACCCGACCGGATGTCACACAGGCTGCAAAATTTCTGGCAGGGATTTCTGGAATCATCGATTGAAACGAGATGTGGCGTACACCGTCGAGCTTCCTTTCCCGCGTATACTTGAAATTTCTCGTACACATCTCGTGGCGAATTTTTCCAATAGCGCTTTATACATCACGTCGGTCGACAGTGCGAATAAAATATCCGACTGCTCTGTTCAATCCACTTCCGTCTATGCAATATTATTTATTCGCCATTTAATTCGCGTTCTCGATATATTTATTATTAAGTGATTAAAGTAAGGCGATATACACATAAAGCACTTGGCCAAAATGTACAAATCGATCCGTCCATCAATAATAAAATACGACCATCCTATCTTCATGAATTGCATACAAACAGCAATTAATAAAGAAAATAAAAACTGGTGAAACGTGTGCAATTCGTCATCTGACAGGTATCCGTAATCCTCATAATCCGCTTCACAAGCCTAGCAATACTCTTCTGTGCGAAGCTACGGAAATTACACCCATACGAACGAGAACCAGAGAACTTTTCGAACGATCCGCTGCGACCCACATAGAAAATTGTCATTGTGCATACAACGCGCACCAAACATAATACATACCTTCGAACACCCCACGCATACGACTTTTTAGCGAGACCTTTTTCGCTCGATCTTCCATTTGTTTTTGCTTTCGCGTAATGTGAGCTGCTTTCGAGGAAAGAAAAAAAAGGTAAAAAAAGGCGAGAAATGAGATTTTTAACTGATTGAAGGTATGAATGTGTTCGGATCAATTTATAATTTTTTAAACAACAATAATTCATAATTCATAAATATCTTGAGATAGTGAGCTGAAAACTCGTGGCTAACTGGGCCGTTTCCTGCCGAGGTGCGATGTTTGCCTGACAATCGTGGCGCGACACTGAAAAAATCTGCATAAAGAGAACTGCGAATTCTCCCACAATTTTCTGGGGATCAGGACCTTATGTCCAGTCCGATTCGGACTGATCGTACGGGATGAGATTAGGTTTTGCGAATCCGTGCGCTATTTGAATTTAAATTGCTAAAGAAAAGGAGTTTCGCCCACCTGATCCCTTATCAAGTTTCACGAGATTCAACGGTTCTAAATCCGGGGAGCTTGGAGCTATAAAGTATAATACGTATGCGGGACACTTGGGTCGTTCGCCGTCGACCGCGGACGACACACTTCGAGGCACAGCGCCGCACTTCCAGTCCCTTTAGCCCAGACGGAAAGTGTATGTTCCCCCCGACACCGTGGCCGATACCCTTTATCTTTACGCTTTATACGCAAGTTTATGCTCTCTCGGAGTACTGTACACACAGGAGAAATGAGCTACGGTCGAAGCGATATTGAATTTTCTGTGGCTGAAATTTTGGAGCTGGTCGTAGACTGCGGATCTGGCGCGAACTCAGGGGGGATTCCTACGAGGAACGATACACGCATGCGAGCTACTTTTTTACCGTATGTTTCGGATTCTCAAATCCCAAACGTTGGTCGGTACAAAGGCATACGAGAAAAATTCAGTGCCCGGGTTGCATCGCTGTTGGTTTCGCGTGAAAGAGGCACAAATTTATTAAACCTCGAAGCTTGTCTGCCTGCACGGACCTCGTACTACTGGCGCCAGCGAAGAAAATTGTATGTTGAAGTATGCACGTAAAATTCCGAACTGAAAATGCTGGTATTCTCGATCGCTGGATCTGCCAGTCGAGTAACAGCGCTAGCGGCGATACGCTCCGGAACTTTTTGTAAAGAGTAAACGCTATAAGTAATATTTTCTTTTTTTCGCGCAAAACTTACACTGATTTAAAAAAAAAAGATAAAAAGAAAATATTACTGACATAATATAATGACAGTTAAGCAGATGAAAAACCGGTGAACCAGTGAATGGAAAGTGTCCATTCACTGGTCTTGTCCATTCATTGGCTGGTTTACCCTAGTATTCAGACTCTGACATGACGATCGATCTTGCATCGATCGTCCGTTCGTTCGTTTATTGTCAAACCTAACTAATATCGTGTGTTTTAACAAATAGTCCGCTACATATTCGTTACAATACGTATAGGGTACAGCGGGGAAAAACGGGGTTTTTGGACAAAATTAAATTTTCCAATCATTTTTGGATCAGATAAGGTGGCAAAACTGGGCAGAAAAGCCTGATGTATCCGATAGGGCGAATTCGGACATCCAAAAATTATTGGAAAATGACGTTTTGCCCAAAAACCCCGTTACCCTATAGATATTCACAGACGTAACATGCGTTTTTTTTGTTAATGAATTATGACTTCAACTGCATGTCTTACAAGTTCAGCGGAGGAAGAAAACGTCGGAGACCCCGAGCGACAGAAAAAAACATGATTGCCTCGTATGCTTAAATTCTAATAGTACATGACAGTAGCAGGTACGCCACCAAAATGAAGGGTATCCGGAAGAATGGCCTTTCAATCAATAGGACCGATATGATTCCATAAAAATCGGATAGCGAGCACCGCGATATTCCGCCCCGTAAGCCGAGGGAACGTTTCAGGATCGTCGAGTGTGCAAGGGGGTGGCAATAGCGTTCGAGAGGACGAAATTAATTCTTCGGAACGGTATAGAGATCGGATAATCGATTCTCGGGTGGGACGCCGAGGCGGCGAGGGGGCTCCTCGAGACTTCACACTCGCCGATTCCAATTAATATTATCGATATTGGTCGGGAGGATCGTCTGTGTGCCATTCGTCGCTGCTATTCAAGTTCAGATTTTTCACTCCGGACGGGGCATCGAATTCGTTGATTTCTCTGTCCATGACATTTTTGAGCGATTACATTCTCCCCGAATAGAATCAAATGCCTTTAACGTATGGCCCTCGCATCTACAATTCCATGTACCGTCCATGTGCATACCTACAACCGTGATTGCACCTTTCTATGCCCGGCTTCCTCGATATTGATTTCTCTCGTTTCCACACCCCAAGGTTGACTATTATAGTCCGCCGCGAAATCGAACGATAATATCTAATATATAGATACGACGGAGATTATAAGCCAACTTTTATCGATAGCACGGCTCCGCCGCTCTTTATCGACATTACGTCACAGTCGCGGAAAATAATGTTAAATTACATGGCTTCGCGTTAAGTTAATACAGACTTTCAGATATGGAAAATTAACTTTATTCGATTATTTAAGACGAAATAGACATTTTCCGTTTCCGTCAATATTAAATTATGAGCTGATACAATGAATATCCAATTATCATTGTCAAAGGTTCGCGAGTTCATCGAACTTCAATGTCCTTTAACAATCGGAAACCCGAGGACTCTGTGTGAGATCGCTGACGTTTTTCCTACCGCCTCTTTTTCATGCCACCAATTTATCCGCTCTATGAATCCTTTTATATCGACCGCTCGACTATTCCAGCTCGCGAGTCCGCCAAAGCAGAAGCATCAGTGACACCCGAGGAACAAAGAGTATCCCGAGTTACCGGATAAAAGAATAGGACACACCGACACACCTACCGGGAGGGTTTCCTTCGAGATTTATTTCTGGGTCTCCATTCTCGTCCGACCATCTGAAGAAGCTGGCACACTACCGTCGGGTCGACGTCGCCGTTTATATCCGCTGGCGAAGAGTTCATCCATTGAAGGACACCGGAGGTTGTACGCATCGCCAGCATATCCTACGGTCTTCTGCAGGCTTGGTACTTTTTAGATGTGGACGAGGAAAGCAAGAAAAATCACGCTGTCGGTTTCGAAACTTCCGGAGTACCGAGCGAGCTCTCCCCCCCCCCCCCTCTTCCCTCTTCCCCTCCCCACTTCGCTTCCCGAGAAAAAGCTCCGAATCGAAGATTAAAGGTAAACGCTGGTGCCGAAGGAATAAATGAAACTTTTTCCTTCCAAGCCGCAGTCTCGATACGCGTTTCTTGTGTGACTTTCGATTCGGAAGACGAATGAGTTTCACCGCTGGCCGACGCTTCGAACACAAAACCCGTCTGTTCGGTTGGACTGTGACGAGTACCTGTCGGGGTGCAGAGCGAAGATTGCATCTCCATTCATAAATATTATAATGGCCGTTTCGCGGTCCGGCAACGGGGTCAGCCGGTCTTAGATCGTCAGGATTGGGAACGGTACTGCTTGGTGTGTAGACAGCGCGCGCACATAAATGCCTCCGGAACTATGAAATATATCGGTTGGTGCATCGCTTTGTACCTTATTCGGTCTTGCGTCTCGTTCCACATCCTCGACCAGGCGATGGATATCAAGTTTTATTTGCCGATCGTCGATGTGTGCAGCAACAAAAAAGATCAAGCTTAACAAGCGCAGGCGAATAACTCGGGTTAGTACTTTTTTTGGCTTTTATTGTTCTATCCACTATCGAGTAGCGTTAAGGTGGGACTAAAGATTAACATGATCTCAAAATATTTTGAATCAATTTTTCTCCGAAACGGTTTTACTAAATTAAAAAAAACGAATTGCGTGTCGCACTACGTCTTTGATTGACGCAGTGCGGGCCGCAAGTTATTTTTCATTTTATAGAGTCGTCTCGGAGAAAAATTGATTCAAAATGTCTCTCCGACTCATACGTGTTTAGCCTTCCCCTAAGTAGAGTTAATCAGGGGAAGCCAAAGGTAAGGTCAATACATTGTTCGTGTGATAAAGACTTTATGCGTATGTATTGGTGTGTAAGGATAGGACGGGTTGGGGTGCAAAAGGCGAAAGTCGTACAGTGGAAAAAAATACTGTTCTATTCCCGTTTTATCGACATTTTCCACATCCCTCATCAGATTCAATTTAACAGACATGGCGTTTCAGCACTGATCATGTCGATTCTAGTTGAAACTTATTATTTTTGCGGAAAGGAGTGAGTGAATTATGTGTCGCCCCGCTGTGGATGACATGAGGGAATTAAATTTTCAATTGGGTCGCAAGAAATTGTCGTCGAATGTAACGTCCAGCCAAATTGCAATTCTCGTTGAGCTCTCGCCCTACTCGTGACATTAACGACGACAATTTGTGATTTAATTTATTTCGATACTTTCACATGAAACAGATACATTAAACATGAAACAGCATTGGGGAACTCGTTACTGGGGATTCTCGTAATAGGGTGAAATTACATTTTTATGAGAGTTGCATTGTAATAGACAGATCATTGATGCATGCAGACATTTTTTTGTGTACGAATTTTTCGCCATATACAGCTTTCGCTCATCTGTTCGTTCGTGTTTACTCTCATCGAAATTGGGACAGATCCGGTTACCCTGCGACTCTTTCTCTCGGTCATTGTCTTTTTATTTCGCGAGTCCGATTAGCGACATGGTCTGAATTTTTTATGGAGGTATCATCAACATAATATTCAACTCAGTAATTAACGGCGTATCTGGCTCTCATCGAAATTGGCACATATCCGGTTACCCTGCGACACTTTCTCTCGGTCATTGACTTTTTATTTCGCGAGTCCGATTAGCGACATGATCTCAATTTTTTATGGAGATATCATCAATGTAGTTTTCAATTCGGTGACTAACGGCGTATCCGGCTACGGTGATAATGGCGATGGCCTGGCAGCTTGCTCGCACTGACTAAGCCTAAGACTGCACCGTAAAAAAAATTCTTATGAAATTTAATGTACTGGTAATGGAAGTTTTTATGCATAAACTGGCATATTAAATTTCATGTACAATTGTGATGAAAAATTAACATACAGTATATAAAAAAACTTTAGAAATGATTTAGATTAATTTTACGATAAAGAAACGGTAAATTCAACAATTTACTTTATTTTCACCGTAAAAGTTCATTAATTTTTCTTCACAATTGTCCGTTAAATTTAATGTACCAGTTTTTGCATGAAAACTTCCAATCCGGTGCGTTAAATTTACATTTTTTTGAAACAGTTACCAATGAAGCGATTTGTCCCCCTTCTTGTATAAGCGTTACAATGACATATGCTTTAAACCGTCCAATGAAACGTTGAAAACATTCTATGACCAACTCATACGGGTAATACTCGGCTTTTTCAATATGGCACATATATGTTATATGTGTGTAACATCGTGTTTCAAAGGCTTAAAAGCAGCATGCCAGGACTACATGAACCTCTCGTTTCAAGCTTTCGATTCTTTGCTTCCCGCGCTTCTCCGTCTCACTTTTCCTTTGAAATTCAGGCCAGGTATCTTGAGGTTACTCCGTTTGAAGCTACGCTTCTAGTGAAAACTTATTCTTTTTTGTTTTATTTTTTTCAAAGTTATTTCGAGCGTCCTATCCATCCTGACCCGAGACAAAGGACTCTGAATGCCTTCGAGTCTCGAGATCCTTTCTGTCCCAAGACTCCCGTTTCATATTATACCTCGACATTCATTAATGTATTCTCTGTATCATTTCTGAATGCGGTCCCCAGCGAGATTTCAACATTGAGAGGCCACCCGACTCGAACAGCCCAGTGGACAGCTATACTGCACAGAATTGTACTCACTTTGCTCGGGTCAGACACTGCTTCATTATCGTACTTTGACTCTGCGGTGAACTGGTTTTTTATATTTTGCGGTCAAGTTTAACAAGTAACTTGCTAAAGATAAATCAACGGAGGACGCCATAAGTTCTGAATTTTCGTAAGATCGAGAGCCACGAATAACATTTTTTTTCGCACGACTTCCTCGCGATGTCTTAAGACAGTCTTCTAGTCTAAACGAAGATTTTTTTCGAGGATTAAAAAAATTAATTCTTAGGTACTATTAAATATTTCAACATCGGCCTTTTTCCACTTATTTGTTGACACTTGCAGGTACTCTTCAAATTTTTTCGAGTACAATAAAAATAAATTTTTAAAAACTCATAATATACTCACAAAGTACGGATTTTCGATTTTTGAAAAAAAAGTGCAAGGCTGCCACTTTGTTTTTGTTTCCTTTGACTTTTTGCTGGTTTATGCGATAGCCACACTTGTACTGATTCATCATTTTTTTTTTTATTTTTATTTTTTTTTATGAGTAGAACGTCTGGAATGATGGTCAGAGTCGCAGAATTCAGTGCTCGACTTGAAACCGCGTAGCGCCCTTAATATATTTTTATTGTACTCGAAAAAAATGTCCAGATTACCTGCAAGTATCAGTAAATAAGTAGAAAAAAGGCCGATGTTGAAATATTAAATTATACCGATCTGGTTTATACTAGAAAACTGTCTTAAAGTATCTTCGCAGAAGAAATAACGACATTATCGTTCGTTCGTCTCGAAGAAACATAAAAAACGGTGGACCGTTAAGTTTGTAGAATGTACGAAGGACTCTCGACGGAAGAAGATTTTATACCGTTGGAAGAAACGTCGATGTAAGTAATTTAATAATTTCACGAGGGTGTTCGTCGCTCTTATCGGAAAAGGCGAGGAAAGATAAGTGTCAGATACAGCGCTCCGCTTCTTCTTCTGCTCTCTCAAAGATCCTTAAAAATGTTACGGACTTTTTCTTATGTTCGTTATACCGGAGAGTGCGAAAACGAATGCACCGGAAGTGGAAGAAGCGATAGAGATCGCGGAAGCGGCGCCAGCTGGTTTCTCGGCCCTTTTGTTACTCGCTATAATGTGCAAAGTACCATATCATATAACTCAAGTGTTCAGTCCTCAGTACCGAAGAGTGTAACGCTTTAACGAAATAGTTAGTTTTTCACAAGAAAAAAATATGAAATAATCTTTCACTGAAAATTATCTCGGCCAGAGTCTTTAGGCACTCGCGACGCTACATGAGAAATATAAACATGCATTGTCCATTGTCCATGCATAAACATATTGTCCAGAAACATCCACAATATTTTTATTAGTTAACTTTCCGATCGCAACACCCGGCTCCAGTTTTGTGAACAAAAGTGCAAACTAAAATTGTCAATGACACAGGAAATAGAAGTACAGATTTGTATCTGTATTTGGGCCTGTGCTCTATCGCGTAGATTCATGGTCCGCGAATATTAATTGAAGATCGTAAATCTGCCTCGGATCGACACCAGTGCATTTTAGATGTATCACTCACGTTCTTTTACCCACTTTCCTGTGTTCTTTATTTCACACGTTTCTGTCATCGCGAAAAAAAGAAACCAACGCCTCGCTCATCTCGAACATCGCGATCTTTTTTTTTATTTACCGATGGTACACTCCGATACATGAAATGTACATTTCGTGTTGAATAACGGGTGATATAAATTATTTTCGATTGCACCGGGCGAGATAAATTTTGGGACAATCGATTTATGCAGCGCTAATGCAATTTCGTTGGTGAATATTTTGCCGCCTATATTTATTCATATATGTATGTGTTCATATGTGTATACATATATATACATATATACATATATAAAATTGAACAATCCCAGCAAACTCAGTGAGATATCACCATCATCAGATATCTTTATTATTCGTTAACCGCCAATTTCACCTATCGATCATGGCGCGTATAGTTGTCCTCTTTGCCTATGCGTTCCCTCTGCCTCTCTCCCTCTGACCCACATATCGACGATAAAACAATATCAGATACATTTTCATTATACAGTTTCGTTCAAATGACATTATCGGATGTGATGCATCCAGATGGAAATATCGTAATGAATTTTCATCAATGCCCGTGGTATTATCCCGTTACGAATCAATCATCGATTTTGTTGGGTTTTTCAATATTTTTTACGAACAGTGAAAATTTGTGTTGACACAAGTGCATATTAAAACAAAAACATCTAAAGCTCACGTACTTGTTCCAAAAGTAGAAAAGTTGCCGTTTGATGTATTCCATTAATGGTCCATTTTCACCACTTTTACCCTAATAGCCGATTATTTGTAATTCTTCGGTTTTTATATTCTCCTTACGCATATTGTATCTGGTATACGCGTATAAAAGAATACAAAAAAAACCTGGAATATCTACAGTCCGCTAGGTGGTCGGGTCGGAATTAATTACCTTATTTAGGTCCGAGTTGTCGAGGTGGCGAGACATCAGGCCGTTGGCCTCTGCGTTGTCGCACCCGCGTGGCCGCCACTAATTGCATCTCATCGCGACCACTCAAATTAACGCTTAATGGACCTCGCGAGATTGAGGTGTTTCGCTATACAGCGCGAGAGCTCTAAGTCTCGCTGTATAGCATAGCATGCATGAACCTCGCGTGTTCCATGCGTAATATTCTCCTTCATACGCGAGGGGTTGTGCAGCGAGTTCTGGTACAAAAAAAAAAAAAAAAAAAAAAAAACACACGACACAAAATAGAAAACTCATTTGGTGCTCCCGCCACCGTCCTCTCACGTATTGAATGTCCTTAAGTTCAAGATTAATTTTTATTGTTATTTTTTAAGCTTAATAAAATGTGGTTTACCAATTCAAACATCAAAAGCGATTATATATAGTAGTAGTACTGAGCGAAGGATACTCGAACCCCTCTCCATCATGTTGTATTGATTATTTAGACCGCGCACACAAAAGATCGAATTCGATGTGACATGTAAATAGTACGAGTGCATTCAATTCCATTAGACCGACACGTTAGCTCGCTGACAGAACCGAAAAGCTGTCAAATAACGTAACGCAATGTACGGGGATATACGCTCGATTTTGCTACAGGTATGCATCCACACCATAGCAACTTTGAAGCACGGAGAACTATGCACCAACAATATTTTCTGGCTACCTATCTACTGTATAGATATGCTGTATATCCACTGCATACCCTATCGTGACTCTTGAAAAAATTGTTTTCAAAACAACTCGTCGGTTAAAAAAAAAATATGAAACTAGCCTCCGGGTTTTATTCGTCGATGACTCGAACCGGGCATCACATGAATGCAGAGACATGTGCAGAGAGATAGAGGGTTACCAATATACAACTGGTTGAAAGGCGCACCAGATCAACGTATCTGTGACTCCCTCCCTTCACTCCCTCGTTCACAGGCAAACTCTATTAACAAGATGGAATTTCATTTTACCCTTTTTTACTTTATTTCACTTTATTTTATTTTATTCAAAAATGTGTGAGTCCTTAACTACTACTACACTAGTATACATTATCGAGTCTTACATGTGACGAGTATTAAGGCCGCGAAAAGGCCATATGGGAGCGTTATCAGATCCCAATGCAACGCTCTAAAACTCATCCCAGAGTACGTGAGCCTGTAATTTTTCTGTCGGCACTGGTCCCCGTCCTATCTTCTTCGATCGAATTCATAGTAGAATTCCTTTTTACAGTAAATTTGCAACGCGGAATTGCCACCCAGTTAAAAAAATAAATTACATTAAATTAATTTAATGACTATATTAAATTTATTTAATTAATTACGTTGAAGGAATTCAATTAAATAACTTCGGTCTTGAACCCACATTCTGAGCTGAAAGGGATTCGAATTGTCTGTGTATGTAGTTAGCCGAGGAACAACTCGATTGCGATAAAAGCAAATGCTTCTATACAAAGCTATGCTCGACCTGCACGGTTAATTTGGATGCTCGAACGTATTTTCCACTGCCACGTTCCGAGCAGATACCGTACCAAGCCAGTCAGAATTACCGTACGGATCTATACGTTTTATAGCTGACTGCAATTGCTCTTCACTCGCTCATTTCACCGAGCCCCCGCTCGATCTTGACACACATCTAGCGTCCCTGTGACCCAGAAAGCGTCCCTTGAACCGGATCGATGGACGCAGCTACCCGCAGATTTTTTTTTCATACACGCGCAACTTCATAATAGCGAAGGAAAAAGAAAAAGAAAAAAAAAATTAGAACATCCGAACGGAAGAAAGAGAGGAGGTTAGCGTTTGCAGCTTTTTTCACGTCCGACATGTGCACAACGCTTTCCCTATATAATACTAGCGGGTTGCTGTGGCGCAGGCGATTCGCGTCCTCGTTATCGAACTATAGAATTTATGAAGCGGAAATTTAGATTTCTGAAGATTTGCCGAAAATACTACACATCCGATTTTTTAATCTCACTTTTCTACCGGAACTGATGTCATACCGGAAATACGTGACTTCCGGTAAAATAATAATCAGAGCTTGGGGAGGAGGACTCTGTGGATTATGGAAAATTTGGACAAACAATTTTCTCAAATATATATAAGATGTAACGAACGAGCGAGATAAAAAGGGACACAGATTATAAAAAGACCGACAGGCGAAATGTTTATTAGGACGAGTAGGCAATCATAATCGTTATGTAACCGCCAATATGACTGTTCGTGTCAAAATCCCGAAAGCGACTGTCGATAAAATCTGCGATCACTGTGAAGCCGATAGTTTGTTCGTCCGTCAAATGCCATGCTGTTCGAGCGGTTCGTCATGACGCTCACCAGTCAATAAATCGTGTAACCTATCCAGTGTACGATACTCGTTACAATATGTGTATGTCCGCCGGATATACCGCAGATATATATTATTTCGGATGTACAAGTGGCCAGTTGTATACTTCGTGTATATCCTGTGTGTATCTCATGAATATACTTTTTCCATGTGGGTGGCAAAGAAGGTGCGAATGTCTACGCTGTTGTTGACGTGCCGTGGTTTCCGTCTGGGTTCACAAGCCGCGAAAGGGTGAGTCGGAAGAGTACACCCTCGACAGCAGCAGCAACAACACTTGCCCGACGTCTCCTCCGCCTCTTCACCGTCCGTCTTTTGAACCGATAAAGTGCCCTTTCAGTGTTTGCCGGTGGCGGAGGAGACGATACACTTTGCTCATCTTTCCACCTTAATCATCTCCTCATTATTTATACACGTTTCATAAAAGTCTCAAATGGCATCCCCACGTTATCCTTTCCCTTTTCTGGGACGCGACTTTAAATTGAATTTTTATTTTAATTGAATGCCGGCCTTTTCATGGAGCGTCCTCTGAGAATCAACGAATAATTAGGACTTAAGGTACACCCGCATGGGAATTAAGTATATGCGAAAAGTATGTTCTTTAAATGTTACATATTTTTCATAAGTGTGAAAAGATATATAAGAAAAAAAACTTTCCCGGATATATCCGTAACATACATCAAGTGCTTCAAGAAATGACTTCCGGACTTCAATCTTCCGGAAGTGGAGCCTTCATTCTCGATTTTCTCAGTCTCGAAATATATTAATTATATATATTTTTCGTAAAATTTATATTTATTACATGAAAAACATATTTCAGGGTATAATTTCTTTCTATAGGGGCGTACATTATTTAATGAATGAATATTTATTAACATAGAAAATTTTACATTTTCAATATGGAAACGTAATTCTATTGACAAAGCCTGGTACACAAATGCTGTGCCAGCTCGTCTGTGGATTACCCATTTTTTTGTTACAATAGCAGGAGGGTATGACGCTTTTATTTATACATGTATGTTGGTCACTCATATACGTCAGCGAGTGTTGCACCCCGAATTATTTTTCATTATTAAAGTGAAATAAATTCACAAAGTAAATTGGAAAATACTCGCAAATCCACCGAGTCACAAAGCCGTCACGTGTAGGAATTTACAGAGTCAGTATCGGACGATGCTTGGTTCTCGCATCCAAATGTGAACATTATCCAATATTGCAGAGTAAGAATCGGACAGTGCACGGTTTTCAATACCAAAATATAGATAATATTTGCAGAAACGTCGATTTGCACTTCACGGATCGCCATCGGGAAAGTGACAGTCCGAATTCGACTAGAGAAGAGAGAGGTTGGTTCCAGCGTTACGCTCCTGGTCAGATAAGTTAACAATTTTAATCAGAAGTATTCATGAAATACGCGGTCATTCTGTTTCTTGAATACATTTTTTACTTAGTTTGTATATCACGAACTTGGCGACGATCCTAAATACCTTAAAAATTATATTTGTTCACCTCGCGTACAACACCAGCATAAACAATTTGTTCACAACGCGGCGAGTCGCGCTAAAAATAAACCTTTCGCTGTCCCGTTAGACCTGGTATTATAGCAGTTAACCATTACGACATCTTGGATCGATGGCGCCGATGCTTCAATGGCTCTGTAGTTGTTTAAATAAGTTAACGGAGCAACTAGAAACGCGAGCTGAATTATCTAAACTAAAGGTTTACACGATAATGGAGCATCGGATGCGAACGTTATTGACCGTATGTGTTTCAATGGTAATCTGTATATCTATAGATTAAATTACAAAACATGCAACTGATGGTAGTTTGCAGATCCGGCTGGAATAACTTCCCTGACATCGCATAATTCATATCGGTGTCACTCACTTTCCGCTTCAGCAGAGGTGAATCGAACTCGTCGATGATCTGTTGGGTAATGATCGATGTCAGAAACTCCATTTCCGCGATCCGAAAAAAACCCGCCGAGAAACGCACAGGCAACTGAACGAATATCGTAGAAGACAGTTTCACAGCTCGGAGAAGCCAAGCGGTTGGCTTGACTTCTCCAATATTTCAATGAAAATTCACATCAAACGCTATACGTTTTCTCGAAATGGATATCGAATCGATCGGTACGTTCCAGTGATTGACATACACACGCCGTCCAATCTGCTTATGCTCACAACGAATGCTTCATTCCATTTTTATTTGTCACTGATTTATATACTAAAAAAATATTTAACCCAGAAGGGTATACGCGGTCCCAATATATAAAAAATAAATATATATATTAAAAAATATTTATGTATATATTGATTAGTAAAATATCGTAGGTGAATTTTTTATTTTGCCGTCAAAGCGGAACCCCGACTGGAACGCACCGTGGCCATACTTGGTTACAACAACGTCCGCATGTCCTCCCAGCTGGGTCCTTTTCTCTTCAGACGAACCGGATAGAGGAGGGTTCGTGACATACATAAATGCAGCCGAGGGTGTCGCCCGAATAAAACGCTGAATCGGTGGAATATGAACGCGCCTCGCAAAGTCTCGCCCGGTCGCGCAACTTTCCTGCGCGCGCGCATACCCGTGTTACAAGAAATAAAAAATAAATAAATAAAAACAAAATAAAATAAAGTCTCTGGTAAAGGGCAACCCTCTTCGTGGTGGATTCTCGTCTCGGTTGGCATTATAGGTCTGTGCTCGTAAATATATGGTCTGGTGAATACGTTCGAGCTTGCGGGACGTTTCCCGAAAGGGAAATGCGAAGGAGATCTGAATGCATTCGTTTCCAACGCTCGGGGTGGTCCGCAGGATAGATAAGAGAACAGCGACGGATCTTCACGTCGCTGATGCAGAGCTTCTCCCAGCTCGCCGGATTCTCTCTATATTCGTGTAGCAGAGCCACGTGGGAAATTTCCTGAAATTCCAGATTTGCTCGTTGGCACACGTACACGCGCGCACACGTCACTGCGAATCCATTGACGTACGGGGGAGAAAAAAGAGAGAGAACTTCGTGTATTTAAATACAATCGTAGCCCTGTAAAGGTGGAACGTCCCATTAACAGGTCCAACTTTCACGAATTTTCGTCCCAGGCTCCTCGTCAATGTGTGACGTGTTAGTGGAAAAACTTATTCGCATCCCCTTGTGCGAGTTGGATTCTGTGTAAACGTATACATGTAGATTTTTACAGTCGTTAACTTTAACTTCATAAGTCACAACGCCAGAAACCGGGACCCAATGTGCTGATAACGGTAGCGCCTTAGTGGACGCAGCTGTGACTTGCAAAGGGTTAATAAAGTTGGCCAGTGGAAAAATCTACGAAAATTTCGACGAGAAACAGAGTCCGCTTTCCCGTTCTTCGTACCACAGCGTCCTCGTGTTAAAGAGATTTATCGCAGTTGGCGCAGCGAGAGAACGGGACGGTATACTTTCGCGAAACAACCGTCACAGCTGAAAACTCTACCGAGCAGAGATTTATTGTATCCGGTAACCGAGATATTACAGTTATACCCAATGTAGTTCGTGTTGGTATTGAATAATGGATTAGTGATTACAGCATTTTTTTTGGATATCGCAGATTTCCAATGTATATAAGAATATATATTTTTTAAATCTAAACGAAAAGATATTATGGAATTGATTTTGAGTCACTCCTTGCACATAAAAACTGTCTGCTGAAATAACTTTTTCCCAATAACTCGATCCCATCAGATTTCCGTCACATGATAGATCGTCGAAACAAGTGAACCGATGCCATAAAACCTACTAAATCTGAAACCAATTTAACAATTACAAATAGGTCCATATGCTTACAAACCTTAATAGTTGAACGCTAAAAAAAAACCTTTTTCAATATCTTAGTCCATCGGACATTCGTATGTCAGTGTAACTTCGATACGGATGAACCAATTCCATTGTACCTAGCGGCAGAACTTTCTGTGTACTATCGACATGAAACCCTAAAAATTTACGGAGCGCGGAGCACGACGGGTAAAGGCTCCGAGTTTAAAAATATTCCGCGCGAACTTTTTTTGGGGGGTTTTTTGGCAGTCTCTCAACAAGTACCTCTGCGTCCGTAGGGCGCTCGGCCCTAGTTTTTGTCGCCATGGAAACAGCATTGAACTTTTTTTTTATCAATGCCAGTGTGATTGTTAATCGGGTTACCTGCCTGCGAATGTGGAGCAACATCAGGAAAAAATAAATTGCGTGTTGGCGAGTTGAATGTATTCTGCTGCGTATTATAAAGAAAATTGAGGAAGCGAGCGCGTGCAATATGTATTTACGTACAAAGGCGAGAGTGAGAGATTCGGTGGGTCGGCGCAACCGTAGACTCTTATCCCTCAGTCGTTCGTACGTTCGACCTCGGTTATTCGAGCAGAGTGTATTCCGCACCGAGGCAACACACTTTGCCCGTTCCTCGTCGATGTTACTTGCTGGATACACACGTACGAGAGAAAAACCGCTTTAAAAGTTTTTCCATTTCCATTTCATGCTCTGCCATCGGCACATGCATGCACCCTTGTGCCGAACGGAAATCCGAGCTATTCGCTTGTCTCGCGTGTGCGTTTGTTCTCTTGCCTCCCTCAAATTGCCTCCATCGAGTTCTCCTTTCCCTAATATTTTTGTTACTTTTATTATACAACACCGATTGCACCGATTTGAATACGGTATAGTCGAGTGCGCGTCGCGTATATAGTTGAGTCATGCAGGAAGTACGGAAACTGCCTGGCAAAAACGAAGAGAGGGTAAACCGTAGTCGCAGGCATCGAGGCGGAACGGAGAAAAGGTAGGAGAAATAAAGTATCGTGACTGCGCTTGGCTTTACTTTATGCTATTTACTCGAATTTCGTGTTTTCTATATCTCGAGAGAAACATTGAAAACTTTCCATCGTCAAAATATGCATTGGAGCTCATTTGTGAAAAAAAAAAAACGAAATTGAAGAACATGAATAAAAATACTATAGGTGTCGGTCCGTGTTGGTTCGGCTTCATTGAAATAAACACGAATAAATTGAACACCGACAGTAATAAGGCCACAAATTTGTCGGGTGATTGTCATTAAAAAAAATGGAAGAAAATATAGTGCAACAATACTCGCCGGATCCGATTTGCGGCACAAATCTATATAAAATTTGTCTCCGCTACAACGTAATTCGGCGAACCGTACACACCTCTATTGTCACTGTTTTATCTACAGGCGTACACCGAGTTCTCATATTCGGAACAGTATCCATTTACAAAGGTTTTGTGCAACTCTAATGAAGCGGACTGGTCATTGTCAAAGGCAATTATCAATTTGCGATGAGAGATCGCTAAACAATCCCATCATCCGGCTGTTCTGTATACACTCACTTTTGGGAAACGTGATTATACGAACGAGTTGACGATTTGTCCGCACAGCCGAACGAATATGTGAGCGATATTTACGGTTCCCGTACAATTCATCCGTTAGCGCGGGCTTTCCATTACGAAATTGACGTGAAACGCGACGCGCTGCGTTGCCGTTACTAACAGTTAATTGATCGACGGCCCAATCGACCATTAAATATCACGAATTAGGCTCGGCTTACAATAGATACGTGTGATCATTCTTTTTACGATATAGTTGGGAAAAGTAATTCCCGGGAAAAATATTGTAGGTATTTAAGTAGTATTCCTGAAGTATTCATTGTCGGAGTCTGATAAACCTACCGTGTTGGACCGAGACATGTTCAAGGCGGTACCCTACGATGGTCAATATCAAAACTGGTTAAATTTTAGAAATATCTTCCGGATCAACTACAAATTCGATGTTATAACATTTTTTAACTATGTGTTTATGTACACCTTAAGATAGTAGGAGCATCATCTTGATTATTAGATGCAATGCACAATTTTTCACATGTTACAAATAATGCATAGAGGGCCACGTATAAAAAATTCAGGTAGTGTCATACCCATGCAAAATAATACTTTATCATATTACTATTTTTTCAAAACTTAAATAGTCATAGTTCAACATTTTCATAATACAACTTTCTTTTGACTAGCTAACGTGCAAGTACTACGTTAAGAAGTATGAATCCAAATTTTAGTTATGTAATAGCGCGGCCACTGTCGCTCTTGGTGCGTTGTCGGACGGTGAACACCATTTTGGCCATGCGGTTGGTCAGAAAAAATTATACGCTCATTAATTACATCGTGTTAGGTATGGTGCGGTCCAGCGTTTTTTCCCCTCCACGCTTACGGTAAAAGCAGGTTCGCACCACAATTAAGATAATGTAATTGACGAGCATATATATATATATATATATATATATATATATATATATATATATATATATATTTCTTTTTTCAGACCAACCCTCATGACCATATTGTACCAAAATGGTATTTTCGTAGCGAGCAGAATAATGAATACTTTTTAAATTAAATATTGTATTCATACTCCTTGCGGTATATATAAATTCATATTAAAAGAATAATATCATATTGGTAGTTATTTCTAAACTAATTACCAAAATTTCTCCTTTTTCGAGGACGATTACAGTTGAGTCGCACCGTAATTAATACTTCTACAATTTATTTCGGGCGTACAGTGGTATATTTTCAG
Source organism: Ichneumoninae sp. A BG-2022a (assembly GCA_030522665.1). NCBI lineage: Eukaryota > Metazoa > Arthropoda > Insecta > Hymenoptera > Ichneumonidae > Ichneumoninae sp. A BG-2022a. The sequence continues at coordinate 26,389 of JAPYZC010000242.1, forward strand.
TGTGCAATCTAGTGGCCGTAACGGAAATCTCGGAATAACGTTCAATAATTTTTTGTAGAAATGAGGCAATCCTATTCGTAAATGATAAATATTTTATGTTGACGAATATGGAATTCTATATTTCGATCATAACCCACACATTTCCCACTCAATACATACTCTTATACGCTCGTTGACCATTTTCCGAGTATTATTTCAATGTGTGTCGGTCCAGTGCGACAGAATTCGTATGCTAGAACCTTCGGTACTTAAGCAATTTTATTTTAATATCATCTTTCTGTTAAAAATGCGCCTTTCAGACATGAAAATTCGATAGTGGCGATATGGATAGTGGGTCGGAGTGAGGAGTATAATTATTATGAATTCAGCTCGGTCAATTAATTGCTAGGTGCAAACGTTCGAATAGAGTATGCTATTAGTGGGACGAGACTGCCGCAGAAGAACCCAAAGCGCCCAGTGGAAACGGACAGGGAGGGAAATTTAAGTGACGCAAAAGCAGCGGTTCAAGAGGAAGAACGAGAGAAGGTTGAAAAAAAATAAAATGGAAATAAATGTCTATATTACGCGGTATAATAAACTCGGCATTCCGTACGTAAACGCGAGACAATTGAACGGGTGAAATTGGACGTACAACGCTAAATGAAAATACGAAAATTAACGGCGAGCGCTGTTTCATAATCGTGGCATAATAACTTTTCGTCTTTCGGAAAAATTCGTTCGCATTCCGTCGCGCTTTGTGTGAACTCCTGGGTCCATTGTTTCATTATTATTCACGGTAATAAAACCACCGTGTCAATATTTGATAAAAATTAAGCAGTTGAAAAGCTTTTGGAAAAAAGGACTTCCATTAATATTTTAGAGCATTTAATTGAAGCCTCTGTAATGGTATAAATTTGCCATTTCAATGACACATATTTAAGGCATTAATTCATTCATTCAATCAATAATTTGTTATCCTCGTCCATGGATATCGAATCGATGACTCTTCACGTGCAGGAAAATATTGGCCAAGCTTGGCAATCAAAACATCCGATAACAGTGTAATTTGCTATAATGAAAAAAGGGAAAACTGAATACGATTGCAGTTGGTGTAATGGAAGCCGAGCAATTACGGTTACATATCGTGAACGATTGCTGGTACAAGGGAGGGCTAGAATATTATTCTAGTGCATAATACATAGAAACCGGTACTAGAAAGTCAGGATAATTGGTAGGTGCGGGCGCGACGGACCGCGAATGGCACAGATGAGGGTGGGGTGGCGAAGCTCGAATCAAAGGCACGCGAATCGTCAGAATCGGGAGTCGTGTCGGTGGCGTCTAACCCGAAGCCGCGTTCACCAACAAACCTACCATCCCTGAATACCGATTTCGATTATGGCGGGGTGTAGTCGCTCGCTCACACGAAATTTCGAGTCTACCAAGTTAGATTGCCGACGGACTCTTGAGACAAAATTTACTCCTACCCGGCGATATGCGAGTTCTGTGAACTTTAGAGACGACGGGACAAGAATGAGAACAGTATAGGCAGTGAAGAAAGGGTGAGGGGGATGGAAAAGGAAGAGAGAGAAAGGAATCGCGTGAAATTGCGAGCATAGGGCAGCTTCTAATTTGAACGAGATGAAGAAGAAGTGAATAAGAAAGCCTAGTGAACTGACAGTGGAATGAATATCGGAGTGGAAGGTATCAGGGGGTTCAGGATTGCAGTGCTTCCTCTGTTATAATAGTATTCTCGTATTAAGGAAAATTCCGTTTCAATTTAATTTCATTCGGAGCCAACCTCGTTAGACGTTTCTTTTGTCGTGACGAATCGGATTACCCGGCGCGTGCATTGTTATACGAATCGGCGACCTGGAGATGTATGAAGCCGGAGATGTAATGATTGAATGAAATGGTCCGGCAGGCATGGGTCAATGCAATGGTGTTAAAATTTTTTAACACCATTGCTAACAGCAATTTTTTAATTGCTTAACACATTACCCGGCATTAAAACTTTTTTTTTATGAAAATGATTCGTTTATTGTTCTGAAAAAATTTATACGTATTCAGAAAAATAAACGAATCATTTTCATAAGAAAAAAAGTTTTGTTGCCGGGTAATTTGTTAACCAATTAATTTTTTGATGAATTTGTTAATGACATTTTGCAATTATTATTAGGCAAAATTAATCTTCTCAGTACCTTTAGTATACATTATTTTTTTCAGATTTTTACACCATCAAAAAGTACTTGCAATTTTCTCTTATTGTTGTCGAACTTATGCGAAGTCAGTGCGCAGGGAGACTCCCTCCTTAAAGCCAACACGAAATAGATGATCACGCAAAAACTTCTTCTGTGTGTATTTTTTAACATGATTTACATTAATATATTATTGATCTGTTTTTACATTACACAATGGGAATGAAATTTTGATACCCAAAGCTCGACTATTAATTTTCGTTGATATTCGACTATTCATTAGGCGGTGGTTCGCACACCTGTGCGCTGCGTATCAAACGGATAACGTACTTACGGTATTGGGGATCCCTTCGCTCTGACTCATTGCCTATGCCTATGTGCTCTCCAAATCCCAATGCGAAAGCGGATACCCGGATATTGCTGGGCTTAAGTGATCCTCACTGCTGTGTATTCACGAGTGGGACGATTGACGCATGCTCCGAAGGACAGCTTTGAAGTTTGCCTGTACCGCTACAGTGCCCGATTCCTTTGTCACCTCTCTTTCAGTCTCTGCATCGACGGTACATTTCGTCAAGAGCCAATAATGTGCTTTGCGTTTTCGAGCGTACACTAGCCGATACAGGGACACCGATTGCGCTATACCCGATGCAAATCCTGACTCAACTAATCTCATCAAGTTCAGTGCAATTAGCGCATGACGACGGAATAACGTCGAGTTGATGGTTTTGGTTTACCAGCGCAGTTCTGAATGAACTAATCAAATTACGAATCTCAGGCTCGCTGCAATTCGTATACTATACCAGTAGCTCATACTCATGAAGTCGTCAGAGGGAAAAAAAAGCTGACATCAATATCATAAATAAACCGCGAGGATACAATTTTTAAAGTCTTTTTTCTCCTACCTCGTTACCTCAGCTGATGAATGTTTCAGGTCAGTGCATCGATAAAGTACTTGAATACCGCAGAAGTGCATCAATGGCCATTTTTTAAATTATCATTACTGATCATTACTGATAAAAAATGGTAACATTCATAACGAGGCTTGAACGTCGAATGGAACAATTATGGAGTTGTATCGTTTGAATACGTATTGTCTTGCATCCAAATTCCGATATAACGGGACGATGGACCAGTTTTAACGATTCTCGCAACTACGTTGCTTCCGACCGTCGACCCCCAGAGTGTGCTTCAGGGATGTATTTCCGCGTTCGAGCGGCACAGAGCGGACGTGAGAGGAAGTGAAAGAGACAGAGGGACGAGATGATAGAGAGAACGAGAGAGGGAAAGAGACAGGGGGATGGAGATGATAGAGAAAGAGACCACGAGCTCGTTCAGCAAACCCTCGTCCGTATTGCACCGCGCATTCAGTAGATAATAGAACCATGGCCAATTCGGTCAGTACGCTACCGCAGAATTCGCATGGATACTCTGGGCAACGTCATAGAGCCGTTCCCACGGGAAAAGCAACTTAAGGGAAGGACTTTTGCATATCGAGGATTCGTACGCAAATGCGAATGGGGAGGCTTTGCTCCAAGCATTTCGCCACTTTTCGAACCCCCGAGATTTTCCGATATTTTTGCAATTCAAATCATCTACCCGGCTCGAACTCCGTCGTGCTGTTACTATTCATCTCTCATGGAATACAGCTCGAATTGCCGCAGTTAACACATTTTTATATTCCACGGTACAAAAAAAGAAGGAAAAAGAAATCACGTTTTATCGTTTACAGAACAGCAATTATTAGCGTACTCGCGAACAAGGTGCAGCAAATGTTCGAGACAATTACGTCAAAATTCTCAGTTTTCAACCGGAAGTGACGTCATTTTAAAAACTATGTTTTCGACGAGAAATTATAGGCAGATAAACTTTTCATTCAATGTTACCGTCGTTACAAATAATTTTATAGTGCAAAATACTAGGATAAACGATATCCAAAAGTTTCTAACGATTCAAGATTTGTCCTCTAATTAATTAGGGTACTAAGGTTTTCCCTGAGGTGCCCGACATTCGCTCGCTCTCCGCTACAACTGTAATGCAGGGTTAAATCACAAAACCCGCCGGGGAAAATTTAGTATTAAAAGTAATTTTATCCCACCGCATATAAGTGTAATTTTCTCGCGGCGTATTTCTGTATCTCTCAACGGTATGTAGTATGGTGTTCAAGGTACGATGTTTAGACAGTCGCCCTCGTTGGGGCTCAAAGAACAGCGAAGTCTCTCCAACGTAGCGCACGCATTCCCAATTACCTTAATTGCCAGACGCGATAGTGGTGAGGGCTGCCTCTGGAGAAAGCTGATATTACCCACAACGCCAAAGTTTCTTCTACGCTGGCGCAACACCCCTGCCCCCTCCCCCACCCACCTCCTGGCCATCCCCACCCCGCAGTGGTACACAACAATGAAAGCCCCCAAGCAGTCGGATTTCCGTGTGATACGTGCATGAAAATACCATAGCGTGCGTATAGTTTTATTAACACCGACTTTTCACAGCAAGCTAGAATAGTCGTATGACTGAAATTCCCCGCTCCGAGATGAAATTTAACAGATACAAGTGCATAATGTATGCAAATGGTACGGTCCGAGTGCCGACGGCGCCCAAGTGTATCTTTTTAACGGTATTATCGGGCACTGTGTGTTGCACAACTGCTTGCACCGAGTCACGAGACAGTCGTGCTATTGTTATCGTTCCTGACGCAGACTAATAGAATCTACCTGAGAAGTGATAAAATACAAATAAATTCTATCATACAAATGCGCCAGGACAACAAAAATATTGCATCACCTTCTACTTTCTCGCGAGACTCAACAACGAAATAATGTGCGCAAGGACAGAACGAAATATTGCAATTGCGTACATTTTATAAAAAAAGAGACGAAATAAAATAAAATAAAAAGCAGCATAAATAGGTAAAGAATTAAAGAATATATTTCCATCGGACCCTGAAACGAAATTCCGAGGACCGAATATGACATAAACGAAGTGGAAAAAATTCATACGTTAATGTTTTCATACGTCGTGAATTTTTTGTTGGCATAAAAGTGGTAGTGTGATTAATTACTTCACACAGTAGATAAATATGTAGAATAATCTGAGGTAAAGCGAGGCTGCGCTTGCCCGCTGAAGGTATAATCCCATCTAACGATCAATTAGCATGATTACTAACGTTAAGAGTATTAAGGTACGCCACGCGCCCTTTGCTCGCTTTGCCGTCGGGACTTTCTGCAGTTCGGCTTGCGGGAGTTGATAAGCCACAGTATTTTACTCGTCGTTGTGCTGGATGGAGATATGCGAGGGTAGCGGCAACGTACCGCAAAGAGGATCTATCGCGTCCAAGCCCAGATACACACAGTCAGTCAGACATACACACCGGTGAGCGTTCGTTCTGTAGAGAGAAAGATGCGAAATGGCTGAAGGTGAAGCACTCCGATGCGGTTCCCTCGTACACAGCCCTGCTCCGTCTCCACGTAGAGTGGAAAAGTTGCAATTTCAAACGCATGCGTACGGCTTCGTCTGGCTTTGCCTTTATCCACATATTTTTCACCCTCGCCCATCCCCTCGACAATCGTCACATATCCTTATAGGAACATGGAATATGTTTTTCAACATCGCGTTTTTAACAAGTGATCGATATGGGAGAGGAGATCGACGTGTGTGGGTGGAAGTCTTAACACGTACACTGTTAAAAAAATTGTAAATTTAATGCACCCGAACTGACGGTTTTATGCAAAAACTGTTACATCGAATTTAATATTGAATTGTTATATAAAAATAATGAACTTTCAGTATGACATTCATAATAATTTACGATACCAGTCCGATCACACTTCTTCTGCCGTGTGTGAGTTTGCGGCACGAGCCGAAGGCGAGTGTTACATTCACACAAGTTTAGAAAACGTTTTTCGCACGAGTATGCTTAGCACGGTTTTGCGCACACGAAGCGTGCGCAAAACCGTCATTTTCCTACTGAGTGGATTTTCCCGCTTTCCACTTCCGTGTTGCCCGGCTCGTATTCCCAATCTCTTGTATGCCCAACACGTAATTCCAATACCGTAAGTGCTCGGCTTGCCCGAGTCTTTACACAGGAAAGTCATTTGTGCTTTCCCTCTTCCCCCTTTTCCATAGTGCCACTGAATTTACGGACCTTCCCGACTTCACCGCCATCTCGCACTGCGTCGGCAGTTTCTTCCACTTTCCCCGTTGATCCGTCATCTTCTTTTCCCTCGATTAACCTCTGCGGGGCAGACCAACGAGAAATGTCCGAGCTTTTCTTCAAAGTCAATCTTTTTCATCACCAACATTGCCATCTGTTACAATGTCTATTTCCAACGTTTTTAAGTACTTCACCTAATTATTTCCGATACATTTTTTCCAACCATTCCAAAAATCCAGGAGCTCGCGACGACTACTCCTCAGCAACACGCTCGTTGCGCACCCCAATTATTTTATTAATATAATTGACAAGTTAAATTGTTCAAAGTTCTCCGCGATGATTTTCAATTTGCGAATTCCTGAAATTCCCGACTCCGTGTGTGGATAAACTGTTCGCGAGATATTATATTAGTTGCGAGAACAGTGGCGGCGTTGCGCGAATAACTCCATAAAATGTAATATACCAGCGTACACTTAAAATACATTACATAAATACATCAAGTACATTAAATTTCATCCGATTTTTTTTACAGTGTATGTTAAAAACATACCTGACTACAGCATAGCAGATTCCCAGCAGCAGGTTGATTAAGTAAGCGAATGATTACAGTTTCCCTCGTTTCACTACTTTCGATCAGTATCGCTCTACTCGATTGGTTGCACGAATTTTATATCACACGCCCAGGTGCGATTGGCCAACGCTCGGAGTACGGCCGACGTTTGGCCGTAAGGCGGTGGCAAGTTGGCGATCGACTAGCGGACCTCGCAAACTTCGGCTAAACTCTGGCAGCCAGTTTCGCGCCAGCTGCAAAGCCCAATGTCGGCACGGTCACAATCAACGGTTTGGCAAATGCTCGAACATATTCGGGATCCGATCGTCGGCTGCCAACCTGCCACCACCTTACGGCCAGGCGTCGGCCGTGCTCCGGGCATCGACCAACCGCACCTCGGTTGATGTACGAGTGTTTCCATCGGCGTGAATGCGAAAGGATTGAAAGTGAGGACCGTGCGAGAGCAGGCAAAGGCGATGTGTCCCAGCCGGAGCTTATAAAACCGCCTCTGGCTTCGTTACTTTGAAGCTTTTATGTCGTAAAGAAGACCGCACCGGGCGGTCAGGCCGGTCCCTCTCGTTGACCCTTCGGGCCGCTTCTATCGCTGTGTTGTACAGGCGAGTGAGGGACCCCGTGGTGATTTAGAGAAAGGAGCGAAACGGAGAATAGAGGCGGAGGGAACGGGTCGACATCCTGCCTGGGACGGACTGTGTCGCTGTGGCCCGAACGTATGCCCGATGTAAAGCCGCAGTAAACCGGAAACCGGAAGATAGTGGATCGTCGTAGTCGTTGTAGTCAAGTGAGATAGAATGAGAGCGGGTGCACCACCCCGGTTGGCCCGCTCGCTCTAGCATTTCACTACCGGATATGTAACTTCGTCCTTTCGCTTCCTCCGACTTGTCCCACGAGCAGAGCGGCAGCTCTTCCGCATCTCCTTCGTTCGTGCTCACTGCAATATCAGCCCCTTTCCCAACCGCGCACCCTCGCTGCACCGAGGCCCGCAAAACCCCCATTGTCGTATTCCTACCCTCGTTTCAACCCCCGGAACGAATCCCATCCGGAATTCCTGAGAGAAATTTAGCCTTCCACGTTAATTCATTAACTTCGGAAGTCTCGTAGCAAGGAGGGGTGAGCCAACCTCCCAAGCTCGAACGACTCCGCGGTCGAGGCTCGTTTTATCGTTCGCAGAACGGTGAAAATCGCTGAGATTGGATGGGTCTGTACTCGAATCTCCGACTGAGCCAGACCATTGCAGACTTAAGATTATTCATTTTTATTGCAAGGAAAATAATTTGCGGAGCATTGGCGTCTGTTAAGGTTTTTCACTGCAACATGTTTTTTTCTGCATGTGCTCGTCAGAGAGCGCTTGTTACGGAAAATAAGTGTTTTCTTCTTATTTTAGTCGTTCAATTACGATACAATTTTTTTAATCAATTCGATTGTATCGACGGAATGTGACTTTGTGTAATAAAACTAATTAGATTGTGCTGTGTACCGAGGACATCTGGATATCGAGTAATAAAAGAATCTTGATAAGAGTTTGTGGTAAGACTGAGGATAAAGAGAGCGAGCGAGAGCTCTCGTCCGGAAAAATCCGCGAAGTTTATCCTTCCCGCTTGTTCAGTATAGTCCTCAATTTAAATCGAGTTTAATACTGTGGCTCGAGGCCATAAGTAAACTACCGTTTTGCGTGTGCTAACCATGCGCGAAGACGAGACTGGATGCTTTATGGAAAGCCATAAGAAAATTATTTTCTCGATGGTGCTCAACCGTTCGTACTTCACTCCGTACCTCCGAGTTTCCCATTAACTGTAGACGCAACAAGATTTTTAAAATAGATTTTTCATATAATAAATTTGTAAAAATTTGAAAATTGCAAAGTAATCCTTAACCTGTTCACACGTACACTATACCAAAAAAAAATTCGTATGAAATTTAATAATGTACTGACACTGGACATTTTTATGAATAAACTGGTATATTGAATTTCATGTAGAATTGTCGTGTTTTCAGTTTCATCGATATCTGTTTAATGCTTGAGCCACGGCTCATGAGTACCTTGTTGCAATGACCGATTTGCATCACAATTGTACTTTAAATTTAATGTACCAGTTTTTGCATAAAAACTTCCGGTGCAGTAAATTTACTTCTTTTTTAACAGTGTAGCCCTCAGCACAGTTGTTAAACCACTGGTAGGAAATGACTATTGCGAATCGCTAAGTAGTTAAACCACTGGTAGGAAATTACTATTGCGAATCGTCAAGTCCGGCATAGCTTGGCGCCACGGTAGATTGGTCAGGTTCTCTACGCCACAGAGGACGGATCAACAATCTTTTATCCAGGTGAATTCCGAACTACCTGGGGGACACTGAAAGGGCACATAGAAAAGTTCCATCGGTGCCGGTGGGAATCGAACCCGGCAGTCCGTATCCGTATTCGCTGAGCCAACTATGGCCCGTGTTGAATCTTAAATTCATTTTTTTTTATTTAATGAACAGGGAAATGTACATTATTTACGTGCTATTCGCGAGATTTTGCAGAGAAGCGAGAATGAGTCAAGGGATTGGACCGCGTCCATTAATTTCGCGTAAAATCGTCGCATACGCTAGCTCAAACGTATGCGCTGCAAACTTATTGCGTGATAGAAATTCCCTCGCGGATATTCCGTGACTAGGGTCGGTCGGAGATGGTTCGTTCGTTTTCTCGTTTAACCGCGCACAAAATCAGTCAAAAGCAAAGGGCCCTAGGAAACGTTGGAAAAGAGCGCGCGTTCATCTAATACCCTGTTACTGCGGAAACTCGACGACTGCAGGAACGTCCAAGGCGTGTAATTGCTTTTTGCGCGAGAGACACTGATTAATGAAGGTCTTTATATACGAGGTTACTGTTCCCTTCCAGGTTTTGGGAAAACTTTAACGGAGTAACAAAGAAAGAGGCGAAAAACATAAACAATTTTAACACTTTTAAGTAGAAATGAATAAAATAAGAAAAATAACTGCCCACTGTTCAATGGCCCATTGGTTGATATGTGGACAGCCAAACATCAACAGGGCAGTTTGTCATGTAAAATTATTCAGGATAACTCACTGATGTCTCTCGGACAGTCGATCTAACGGTTCGGTCAAAGAACTTTTTTACACAATCCATTCAAGGGATCTCGTCGAGGTATGCAAACCGAAGTCGACTCAAGATCAATTACCATTCACTCATCGATTATGAAACGACTATAAAATTCAATGAAATTCATCGTCGAATCGTTCGTTCAATGGTTGAACTGCTCCTTTAATTGCAAAATAATCACAAAGGTAAAATAAAAAATTGGCGAAGGTTCTCGATAGCGACCGGTCGAACCTGCGGAAGCATTAATGTGAGCTCGGAAGGAGCAAAGAACGTTTGGAAGACGGATCGGGCTTTTAGCGTTGCTACTCTTCGTACCGCCGGGAAAATCTTTCCCGGGGGAGGGTGAAAGATACGCGGGACACGGAACGCCTCTGGACATCGATTCTTTCACGGTGAAGCATACTCGAACTGTGAGCCGGTCTGAGAAGCGTAAACAGGTACAACTGTCGGTGAGAAAGTGACCGAAAGGAGCGTTCCAATAAAAATAAAAAATTAAAAAAACACTATTTTCCGAGTCGTACACGAGTCAGAGGCTAATCGGTGTAATTTCTTCTCGACGGGCCTGATCCTTTCAATCCGATCACCGGACTGCCGATCCCGTCGAGAGCTTCTTCGAAAGTTTTCGTCCTTGCTCTTCCTATATTTCCTGGGTGAGACTGTCAATCCTCGTCCCGATACGATCATTCTTCCAGGATATATCTACGCGATCGTGCGATTTCAGCTTTGCAATTCAATTCTTGGTCCCGGATCTCCAACCCCCTAGCGCACGGTCGTCGTCCGACGAACGTGGTTCGCGCGAGCACGTATACGACCTTTTCAGAAAGTCCGGCATATGGGAACTATCGAGAATCGAGATTGAGCTGGCTCGCACTTTTCACTACCCCACTCGGTCGTTCGCCTCTTACAGCCTCGACGCTCGTAACGTTAAACGGATAGTGCTCCCGTTTCCCGACGACGACGAGCATGACGAGACGAGAAAAAAAAGAATAAAAAAGAACAGTATTGAAGAAAGTCCGAAGTAAATCGTGGCCCGAGCCAAAAGACGATTGTCACTCTAGCACGTTTTAAAAAAAGCGAACGCACAATCGTACGTAGCTTGTACCTGATTTCCTAACAATTTCAAAAAACGGTTTATCCTTTATTTTCGTGTTACACGCAATCTTTGCACATTGCGCTAGTGAAAGAAAGAGTTGATTTGGAAGGTTTGGTCAAGGTTTGGTGTGTTTCTGAATCTGATATTCTCCTATCGTTTAAAAATATTGATTTCCGGCAATTTCGTTCCGACACCATTACCAGGTGCGCTGATCGATCAACGAAGTAACTATAATTTATTCAACACCAGCGCATAAACTTCAACGTCGCGAATCTTCGTTGAATGTCCGCGAACCCGGAAGTTCGGTATCGAACCAATTTTTTTTTCCTCATACCATAAACCTTGTATCGATAACATAATTCACAGCTCTTATGCTCAATTTTCTCAATTAATCGATTAATAAATTCAAGAAAGGTGTCGAGACAGCCAACAAGGAATATATCAATCCAAATTATCCTGATAAAAATTTTGGAGGGTTATATCGGATACCGGTAAGGCATTTGTAGGACCTGATAAGGCTCCGAAAACAGTTCAATAGCCCGTACGATATTGCAATGAATTAATATAAATTTGATGGGACCTCTCACTGTCCCATATCCACAAGTTCGAACGTCTTTCTCAGTACCTACTCATCAATTAGGTTTCATGAGCTCTTGGCTAGAGACTCTCGCCAGTCGCGTTGTTAATTATGGCCGGCAGTTAACACGATGGCAAGGGCGCCAGTGTACGAGGGCCAACCTGTCGGCTACCCCGGTGGGAGGCAGTCACCGAGATATAGTAAAGCTCGTCTCGATGGGTTTGCCGGCATGCGGCAAGAACAGTGACTGGAGTTTGCGTAAGGGGTAGGCGACCGAGCGAGCGATCGAGCGAGCGAAAGGCAGAGAGAGGGAGAGAGACCGGTGGAGTGAATAGTGATCGATGATCCACAACCCCGGGATAATTGGCAGCATTATTAGCTGGTTATCTGACGGGGGTGAAGGCATTGGACGTGTTTAATATTGACCTCGAGAGAGCCGGAGTGAACCCAGAGGACGGTGGTTGGGCGATGGTAACGGTTGGTGGACCCCGAAGAGCCCTGGAATCCGCCTATATATCGAGGTGTTACGACGCCTTTATGAAGCGTTAATTGCATTATCAGAACACGGGCGTCTGCTTCCGGTATCATCGTTGCAGCAGCAGGAACCACCGGTAGAGCACAAGCATCAGCAATAGCAGATGCCCTCTATAGTGAATAGAGCTGCACAGTCGAGTGAAAACATCGGTACGGTAGTTGCATGAGACGTTTCACTGAGCTTTGGAGTACATAGAGAATTGGATATGGCGCCAGTGGTGAATACGGCCCGTGGACCATGTTCACCGACTGGCGTGCACACCAATGACATATGAGTCGTATTCACTACTTTCACCCAAACGGAGACGTTTTTGCATCGAAATATCTGGAACGGCTGGTTTCACGGATTTAAGCCAATTAGTTTTAAAAGTATGGTGTAAAAAATATCTCCTATTGCATATTCCAATGGAGACAGAACTTTTGTGCGAGTGGAAAGATATCAAATACTTAACTTCCGTAGGACGGTAAGGACTTTAGAGCGTTCGTGCTATTTTTTTATACAGGTACACAGTCAGTTAAACCATTTTTCACTGACCCAATTTTCTCGTTCGCCGTGAGTGACGATTTCTCACCAATCCGATTGCGAGATAAACGAGTATAAATTTTACGACGTTGAATTTTTCCTCCAAGTGCAAAAATTGTGGAATCGATCGCGATCGATCAATGATCGAAGTGCAAGACTCGCTTTCGCGTTTTCATACTTTTTTTCCAGCTTGGTTCGGTTCTGGCGTTATACGGTTCGACCAAAGATCCCGACGAAGTGCTTTCCGGCGTCCCTCTCTGCCCCGCCAAACTGGCCAAATTCCTCGTTTCGTCGACAGCAAAGTATTGCCTCTCGTAATACGTGTCTGGAATACGTTTCTTCCGGAACGTGAACGACCGGGAGAGTCGGCGTTGGTCTTTCCACGTCGAAGACGTGCCGTTCCAGGCACCCTGGCACGCCGTCAGAGCCATCGCGCCGTCGGAAACGCGGCGCGGGCGAGTCCTAGCCTATATACACCGGTATTGCCCGGTTTCCTGTTTGCCGCTGCTTTGAACATTGGTATTCCTACTATTTCCAAGATCGTTGGGAAGCCGAGAGATCCCGCTCGCTTTCGCGAAAGTGCAATGTAGTTGCGCAACAACAATTTCCGTATTCAACTTAGTTCCCGCTCTCAGTGTCTTTCCCGCCTTTCGCGTGTTGTTTCCCATCTCTGATAGCTCCTTATTATTCCAAGCTCGGCTGTGTCTCTCGCCAGATTCACTGATGCCCAATCAAAGCTGCGAACAAATTTTCCTAAGACCCCGGCGAATTCCACCGATATACCAGTAAGGCTCAATTTGCTTCTTTTTTTATTTATTAAGGTATACGTCATGTAACGGCCAACCTTCAGTCGTTCGGCAACATCTGTTAAGCCATGTAGGCCGGAGATCGAAAGTCCACGTCCGCCATAAAATATTTATAGCAGCTTCTATAGATGTGACTCCCGCGCTATCTGAACTTATCGATCGGTCGATACTTTGACCTAGATTTTTTACTGTTATTACTTGAGAAATGTACTAGCTTTTCTGCTGTTACCTTGGCTATGGCAACCCGAATTCTTTTTTTTGACTCATAAACCAATTCCGAATGTCCGACATGGAGGAAAGGAACTGCCATCGAATTCCCATTGACGATTGATCCGAGTTGAGACATCGCCAGAGCCGGATGTGAGGACATCGAGGTGGAAGGGAATCCCGCGGGGGGTCAAGGAACGTGCTGCCTCGACCACAGTGCGGGACCCGAACGCCCGAACGGAAGGCGACAGTGAGCGAACTGGTCAAGGATAGCTCGCCGTACGGATGGGAAAGTCGCGAAGACTTGTGGGAACTGTGCGAAGGCGATGATCAGGACATGATCTGGACATGGAAAATGGGTGAGAGTGCGAGAAGACATGTGACCGAGGTCGTGTCGATCGAGCCGCAAAGGAACAAGAGAGGTTGCGAGAAGAACAGGGAGCAAGAGGGCCAAGAAAGCGGCGAGCAGGTCGACGAGACGAGGAAAGGCAATGGGGCGAAGCTCGAGCTGACAAGATAGGAAGGAGTTACATGTACCACCGGACCTCGGGCGCACAGAGGTTCCGATAATCGATGTAGCGTGCACGGCATATCTATGTCCAATATACACAGGTATACCAACCGGGAACCGTACACACACGACATGCAGGCACATGTCGCTTGGAGCTTAGGCTTATGTCGGAATCTAGTCTACCGGATGAAATTTCTTTACTGCCGAAATGGAACTTCCCTGGTTTGCGATTCTTTGGTGGAAAAGACACTTGTCTATCTTACCGATACGTCGTTATAAAAGTCAGATTCCTAAACTATACAGAATCCAGATAGATTTCAATAAGGCGGGCCAGGCGACTGGTAGACCTAATTGGAAATTTGAGAATGTTAATTTGTTCATCATGCTCCACGGGGGATAAATAGCCAAGCTAAGGTATGGGTTGGAATTTCAAACAGTTTCTGTTTTTGAATGAATAGTCACTTTAAGCTAGGCGGAATATGGGCGGGTGGATTTATTTGTTTATTTGGTGGCTTGACGACGATTTTGTTGATATTATTACCGCCTTGTTTTCCTTCTTATAATAAAAATAATCTCTGTTATTATTTTTATTATAATTTTAAGTTATATACTTCTCGCTTTGATCCTAATTACTAGTAATTGGGCTTTGCCCGTTTATCATGAAATAAATAAATAGACATATTTTCTTATATGTTCCTGTACTGAACCCACAGTGGTTTTTGAATGCAGCTGAAAGGCGCATTGTCAATTGACAAAAACAGTGTTTGTTTTTTTCGTTTCCGTCACGGACGAAGTTCTTCACGACCGGATTCTCCAGTAACGATAACTAACTCCACTCCATTCGAGAAATCGTTTTTCTCAAATGTCATCGGGCGCGAGCATGCGCGATATTCACGTCTATGAATTGGAGTCACGAGTTCGCCGCACCAGCCAAGTTTTGCATAATCGTGACGGTACGTTGTCGCAGTCGTCCCGTCGTGTATCGGCCCTCTGCGAGGGTGGCAGAAAAGGATTTATGCGGTTGGGAAACCAGTGTTCCACAACGAGTACAACTCGTTGTAAATTCTTTGCGGTAGCCCGTTGAGCGTTTGAAGGGTGCTCGCCAGTTCCCTTGTGGTCTCGCATCGTCCATAAGAATGAAGCACGGTGCAACCGTTTGTCGAACAACAACAACAAGAACAACAACACCGGCAAAAGTAGTGAGTGAGGAAACGGGGAACAAATATAGAATAAAATTCTCGCAGTACAAACGCGCGCGAAGGCATTCCTTTTTCTCTCCTCGTACCCACGTAACTTCTACAGATTTTTTTTTCTTTTTCAACAAGGCTATGAACTTACGAACCCTCGTCTGTGAACTTCTTTAACGAAGTATTGTATGTGATGTCATACCGGAAATATTTTATTTTTATCACAAGTGTACATGAAATTTAATATACCGGTTCATTGATCAAAACTTTCAGTACCAGTATATTAAATTTAATAGGAATTTTTTTAGAGTTTAAAATGTTTTGAGCTTGAATTATCGTGCTTAATGTTAATTCATCCGACCTAATTATCCGTAATTCTCTGACAATCGAGAATTACCTCAATGCATGTGCATGAGTTATGTGCATGAGGCTTGAGCTTTGCGGTGCAGATCCCGGCTTTGACGCCCTGCTGCTTGGTCTTCGATCCTCTTCCACAGAGTCAACACCTCACCAACGCGGCTTCGTGGTATTGGCTAGGCTCCCTGGTATTTCCTTTTGGCTGCGCTGTACAGACTCTATCTCCGGAAGAAGCCGGGTTGTACGTGTACCTCGGGTCGATTCGATGTGTGATTCTGGTGCAACCCCTCGGATACATTGCTTGGCTGTGCAACGCTAAAGAAAATCCATTCGATCCAAGAGGATTCTATTTGCCGCAAATGACAATCCACTTGAAGTAAAAGAATCGTCCTGCATCAAAAGAATTTAATTTCGAATGTGGCAGTTCCACGTGCTCGGTCAATGCGACCCTGCAGTGGTCACGCTCCGTGCGACACAGCCCATCGGAATCCTGAACTAACTTAATCCTAGTGGAGATGTTATTTTTTACTGTCAAACACAGTAAAACTTAACACCTCCGATGAACATAGCTGACGATTTACAAATATTTACTGAGAGAAAGGTTTAGTAAAAAGTACCGATCATCAGAGAAAAATTATAACACATAGTAGAAACCGGGCCGTTTACATTACTTCCTTCCATAGATGTTGCCCTAGTGCTTTACTACTCACTATGTGCTATGGTAATATTTCTCAAGCGATATAGTAATTTTTATTAGATCCTTCTGTCGCTGTATAGATGAAGTCGCTTCGGGTGGTTCCGGGAAATTCGATTTGCGGCAATCCCGACGATTCAGTTATGACACCACGTGACTCTGTAGTCCCGGATGCTTTCTGACCGAGGAGTTTCTATGACAATGCCCCCTGGTGCATTCTGTTTGCATTATGTTCAATACATTGTCGTTAAAGCATCTGATCAAGGATTCAGAGTGTTTCGCACAGGATCCCCGGGTGCTTCGATCGCCTGCCAGGAAGGTGTACATTCAACGTAGAGTAAAGAACTATAGACGAAGAGAGTGAACAAGGAAATACGATAGTCGTCCGCTACCGATCTCGTCGGCGGAAGTTGCAGAACCGAGAGGGAGTCTCTTTAACTGCCTCGTAACACGAGAAAACCGCAGGAAACTCGGTTACGGGCGGCGAAGTAACCCGGGGGAAAACTCGCGTCCGCCCCGATAATTATTCGCCGCATAGACAGGGGCCAGCTTGCTGCCTGTTATATCCGAGTACAAACGGTAACGGTATATATCTCTATAAAAGCTACATGCATAACACAAGTCCGCCCCGCGCGCGGTCACAATATACACCGGTTAAATTTGCAGCTGTTCTCGCAAAACCTCCCTTACCTTGGCGATATTGCCACTTTCGCGAATACACAAAATCAAATTTTTCAATTACCGCACCAAACCCATCGCTCCGAAGCGATTATCCAATTACTGCTGTACTTTTATCTCTCAGTTTCGCGCTGAAAATTGTGTTTCCGATTTGATCTTTTAACGACGCATCAAATTACTCGATAATTTAATTTATCGCTCAGTGGAGCTACGAGCTGCCCTACGCGTTGTAATTTCTGGAGTATCTGTGTAGCACGAAATTTTCTACGTTTTATTCTCCGCATTTCGATAAAGTCCACCTCCATTTGTATAATTTATGTTACGTATTATTTTTGAAAAAAATTGTCTGCAGAAAGTACCTGACAAACGAGAAAGAAATAATCGTCTTATCACTGAGCCGCAAAGGGTCGACGAAAGTGTGATTAAATTTTGCGTGTCGTTAGTGCGCACCCATTGTAGGATAAAGACGTCGTTACCGACCGCAGGGTCTACAGTTATCTTTTAATTAAAATTCGTTTCTTCACCGGTACGCTAATATACACATTACAAAGGACGAAAGGCAGATAAAAAGCCGGTAAAAAATTATGTTTAAGCAATTGGAGTTGCACATAAAAAAATGATTTATTAGAGCGAGGTCGTAACGTAGACGAGGGGGAGTGAGGGGATAAAAAAGAAATCCAGAAATGCCGAGAGGGAAAACATGTTTAGTCGGAAGGTGGCTCGGTTGACGGAGGTTGTGGGAAACGAGTTTTGGCACGACCTATGTTCCTCGCGGTCGACCTTATAAGGTGCACCCCTATATATCGTATTCACCCCCTTCGCTCCTTTCGCAGGTGGTAGAAGTATGTCGAATATATATGTAGCATCGAAGTGGCGAGGGTGTTAGTCTCTCATGCTGGTGTTGCATGGAACATAGTGCATCGCACATGCCGCACACTCGAAAAGGGAGAGGAAGAGAGAACTCTTCCTCTCCCGCTAGCAGCGGTAGAAGCCGACCGGTACACGACCGATGCCGAGAGGGAGAAAGTCTGCGACACGAGTTCGCGAAGCCAGCAACCAACTCTGACCGTGGTAGTTCCTATACACTATGTATATAAATGCATGTAAGTTGGCGGTCGTAGGGTACGTAGTGTAATGTACGAGCGGGCCCCTCGTACATTTTCACACATATTGAGGCGAGAGTATATTTTAAGGGTACGCAAGGGGGTTGTACGCGAAGGCACGAGCGCTTTTCGCGAGGTTCGTTCGAGCTGCTAGAGAGAGTTCTGACGCAAGCTCGGGGTATGGCTACTGGAAGCCTTCCAACTAGCACGAAAAACTAAAACGGTTCGCAAAGTCGGCAGAAATATTGCAACCGTACACCACCGGACCCTCGTACATCAAATATTACTGCGAGCTAGCGCCCCAAACTCCGGCATGTAATACACTATACCATGGCACGGTTTGTGTTGTATGTGCATGTCATGCATATAGATATTACGTTACACTGTTCTACTGTATGCGAAAGAGGTACCGAAAAATGTTCAGTTTTAATGCTAGTCTATTCGGGGGTGAGACTATATTATGAAGTTTTTTGTCCACGAACATCTAGAATTATTCTCTCGTTAAATTTACAAAATATATATTTGTAAAACGATGGAACATTTATATAAGATGAACAACATTTTTTTTTTAAATTAACAAGAATATAATTGGGGACAAGAAACGTTAGTGCCTATTTTATTGTGTATTTTCAACAACAACAACAACAACAACAACAAAATGCCTAACTGCAAAAAAAAGAAAGGACTGATTAAAAAAGGTCCTTTAAAAAAAGTTAAATTGATTAAACAAAATATATTGCTGGCAATAAACAGTAAGAAATAAATGCCAATAAAATTCTAAAGTACCTCCTGGGGTTAATTGTAATTGTTACCATAAACGCACAAGTCCCGTCTTCTGCCCGCCGGGCAGTCGAGAGATGAAAAAAAATAAAATAAAAAATGTGATGAAGATATCAAAAGTGTGGAGTTCAGACAGGGGAAAAAAATTCTCGTGAATTACTTGATTAATTAATACTTTTGTCGCGAGAAACTTTGATCTGTCGCCGCTGGCTGTGAGAAGAATAGAGCGGGGAGAGCAGTCCGGAGATGGGTCGACGGCGACGAGGATACGCTCTGGTTATACGAGTGACAGAGTTTCGTGAATATTTCTTTCGCGTACAAAAGTTCGTTTTCCATGGGTCGAGGGAATTCACAATTCACCTCGGTTGCATGTTTCGTTGTGAGACGCGATCGTAAAAATCCCACGATACGTCCTTTATACTTAAATCCGATGGATGCTTTGTAGATAGTCGGTAGAGAATTTTCAGAATTGAGCGACACTGATAGTCCACTGATTGCGCTTTTGACACACTGTGCGTGCGATATCTAAAAGCCAGGATATATTATTTCATTCGATCAACCGTAAATTTATTTCGCCACCGCAAGCGCTCGGTTTGTTGATTCAATTGCTTTTTTCTCAGTATAGAAATTAGTAACTTATGGTACAAATGCGGTGTGAGAACCGTGCGTAAAGTACGAGAAGCATGCGTAAAGTAAAATCGGCCCAATGTGACCATGTACCTGATATCTAAAGTACACTTGGCTGTAAAGCGCTAAACTTACGCCATTCTCGATAGCTACAGAAATAGCACTTTTCATGCATGAGTTACATACAATGATTTCCTTCAATCGGTGCAAAAATGGCAGTTTTACAAACCTTGTGAAGTAAAATTTGGTACGATACTCGTGCGAAATTTTTATTTTTGAACTCATGTGATTGGAGCACTCATTAGAAAACGTTTTATCGCAATGTACTATTGTTTTGCGAGTGCTCCGTATTTATTTATTTTGAATAAATCATCCGGTACAGAGACTCAGGTACAGTGACCACGCCCCACGCCCACTCACAGCCTCGGGTATGAGTGACACGACGAGAGGGGACGTCGTTCGAATCTCGTCGCGGAAATATGACAATTTTCTCTTTCCGTGCAAATAATTGTGCACCTGATTAACGTGACCTACCTGCCTGCGTTGAGACTCTGAAGAGTCTATAAACTTTTCGAGACATATTTATCTCCAGACAGGGTAGGTTACGTGTGACCTAACACTGCACCATGCTTAGCTATATCAGTAACTAGTCACTGTATGTTGAGTCCACACACGTAATTACCACTCATGCATTAGCACTGGCAGTAGTTCCACTACTAGTATTGCTGCTCACTGCTGCCGGGGGCTGAGATGTTTGGATCCCAAGAGAGCTGCTTTTGACCTGCAGCTGCACCTACAGTCCTGGGGCCTACCAGTACAGACTGAAAGGTGATGGGCTGGATCGGTAGCTCAACTGTCTGCAGCATAGTATAATTACATGTAGCGAACCTTGGTACGTACCTGTATATCGATTACAGGATACACTGCTACTCCTTTGGCTTTGACGCCAGGACAAGTGTCAATCACGGGTAACGAAGAGCAGAGCACACGTTGGGCCCACATCGGTGTAAATCGGCCGCTTGTCAACAAGCGGCCGCTTTACACCACGGGAATTTGCATGATTGATGCAAATACAAATATCTACATTTGTTTGAATAACAAATAGTTTCTCATCTTGATACTATTGACCAGAATCCAATTGTATGCAGTAAAAAAAATGGGCGAAACAGTCGTAGTGATAAAATAGACTCAGACATAATAATTAAATTAATTGCGAACAGTTATTCGAAACTTTGCACCTATAATTTCTACTTTTACATCTGTCTATTTAACGGGAGGTTTATCGTCCTCTTTTCGACTGCAGGATTATACATATAAATTTTTTGTTATTTTGATACTTTTCCGAAAGATACTTTAGTCGGTGCTTGTTGAATAATATTTTCATCTCGTTTTCGTGCCTTGTTCATTAATTTGTTTTCTGCGAATCAGCTTCACATTTATCTGAAAACGCGAAAAGCACACAACGGAGCAGTGTCACGTTCGTGGGACAAAAAATAAATTAAAATCCTCTCGAACTGCTCTCTCTCGTTGACAAACATTATTCACCGAACCGTGCATAGCAACCGCGGATACGAAACGTACGAGTTCCGAGAGATACAGCGGAATTTGTTGTGGCGCGACCAACGGAAATACTAAGCGTATTACGATGCATTACGGGCGTGTACGAGGCATTGCGATGCACTGGCCAAATTGACCGCAGAGTTACGGACGAGTGCGTACAACAAGTGATACCCCAACGGTTCCGTCAGCCAAAACCGGTGATTAATGTCGTTGCAGTAAAGACGAAAATTTATCGATGAATTAACAGCATAAACGATTATGCTGTATTAGTCCTTCTGACATTGTACAGGCGGCAACATTACAACAACAAAAAATTATTTATATAGTACTTTCTATAAGTGTCATATCATATCATACTGACGGCGCCCTCAAGACCCCTCCGACCTGACGATAAAACGAGGAACACTTTTGTTTCATCTGCCCGAGAGAAATTGTGGAGTGTTCCGAGGAGAAAGACGAACAGAGAACAGGGACACGAACTTCGAACCTTCCATTAGTTTCAGATATCGTTTTACCCCGGTCTCGATTTTTCCGACAAAATACGAGAAAAACCGCCTCCATCCGAAACACACCCCGTACAAGAAATACACCGGTGCTTCGTGTCGGTCGCACGGGGCTGGCGTGCAATCGACCGTTAAAGTATATAACACCGGTTAGAAATTTTACAGTCGCAGAGAGCGCTTCCTCTCGTGATACTTGCAACACGAAACATATCGTCGCCATTCCTACGGCTCTCACGCTATATCGCCCACGCGAAAACATTCACGTTGTTTTCGTGACCCAAGTATCAGAGTCCAAAGCAGCTTATAGTGACTGTGCTGCGTTCCTAGTGGCATAGGTAGCTTATGTTATGTTTATTTTTATAATTTTGTTTTCATCTCTTCCGCAAGATCGAGACGACAATTGCGTTTCGCGACCCATCCCGAAAGCTTTCCTGGTTTGTTGAACAATGCCGTTATTTCGTCATGGAAATAGTGAAATATGCGCGTAGAACTGAGACTGCATGCCGAGTGTCGGGTCATTGGCTTATTTTTTTCTTTTCTGTTCATAGTTTCGAATTGTTCTCTCCCCTTAGGCAGAATGCGCAATTTATAGCTATGCATCATCTCTCGTTAGCACGTCGTTGTGACGGTCATTCGTCAACGGTTATAATAATTCTTCGAATTATCGGTGCAGAACGGAGTCATACTAGCGGGATGTATATACGCGTTACGAAAACCGTAGCTAAATTCGTTTCATTACACCAGCGACGTGAATGAAACGGGAAACTGCGCCTCACTGCGCATTATTATACAACGATGCAGCAATATTGAAACACTGTAACAAGAGCCGCGTACTTCGCGGAGCGACATCGTACCGTCATCCTATTATGAACTATATACGAACCCGCTGTTTCCTATGTACATTTTAAGTAGCATAACCACGTCGGTTCACGAAAGACGGGTTCACATAAATTTGCTTCGTTTCGACGAGAGCTTTTTTTTGTTTCCTCGTTATTGCATAAAATACACTGGGCGCAAAACCCGCAAATTGTATGGCAATAAACAGAAAACACTGAACGATGATGAAACGAAAGGAAGTTTGCAACCGCATGGAAAAAAGTATATGCCGATAAATATACATATATAAAAGTATCGAATGTTTGAATGATAGTATATTCTGTGTACAAGTTAGCGGACAAATAATTAATTTTTATTGGCGTTTGCGAAGTGGATCGTTCAGCGCTTGAACCCTAGTAGAAATTTTAGAACTCTACACTGAGAAAAAGGATGGTATTTCCTACTATAACGAATAGTTCCCAGCGGGGATGTATATATAGATAGTTTGTGATAGCATATACTGAATTGATTAAACTATAATTATAGTTACAACCACAATTTTTTGGTCATTGTCGTAACTATAAAATGTAGACGTCCCCCCTGGCAACTATTTATTATGTAAATTTTTCTCAGTGTACATAGGGTCTTGATGCTGCCCTGACTAGGCCCAGTGTAGGCCTCATCGAGGTCCGATGTGACACTTGGATGTCAACATTACATTAAATAATAATGAAAATGTATTGTAGCACGATTTCGCAACTACTGAAATCGTCAATTCTAAAAAAAGTCCCGATTTCCCCTCTCTTTGATTATTCCCTTACGGGATGGGCGCCAGGTGCATCGGAATGCACCCAGAGAGAAAATTCACCAGTGCTGGCGGAGCTGCTGCCGTTTCGAGGGCAAAGTGCCTCGGGAAGCGATTAAACGTTCGTTACCAATAAATAAAATAAATGAATAAATGAACTCAAACGACACAAAAATACGAGAACCAAGTAAGCTATTTCTTGTAATACAAACACAAACTCTAAGAGGGGAAAACCGGAGAACCGAGAGTAAAACCTTCGATCCCTTTCTTATAAATTATCCCTCTAGAATCGCCTTGTGTGAGCCCGAGAGAGCCGGAAAAAATGCTCGATATTTTACCGCATTATAGTATGTAATAATGTATATATATTTATATACATAATGGACCATTTTTCCCCGTTATTTACGATTTTTTTGCATCCGGTATTTCGAATAGATGCTAGCGAAATTAAGAACAAAAAAAGTACTATCTTGTTTCCTCATAGCCAGTTAGCCCACGTATAAACAAGAAAAGCTTTCATGTCATGGTGTGGAGCAGGGAAACAGAGTGTACAGTACATTTGCCTTTGAAAACACGATATATCGCGACCAGCAGTAACGTGGTTCTATTTGATTGGGTCGAAGAGTGGGTCGTACGAGCAAAGCTCTTTGATGGACAGATTGAATCTAGATGCGCGCATGTACATATACGAACGGGCGAGTTACATGCATGGTATTGACGAGCGCTAAATGTGCTCCATGGCTATCGGACTCCTCTGTGCGGTACAAGTGAAATTGCTCGAACAAACATCGACATTTTTTTTCATTCGACACGGCAGAAAGGTTCGCATTGCATATCCGGTAGTCAAATCGAAGGCCCCTCACTCTGCATCACGCCGATTCACGCACACTCGATAGGTTACTATGACTGGAGCCCGTAAACCACATGGCCAAGTGACCTAGGGATCGCCATGAATTCGCGAACGTCGTTTCCCCGATTATGGCCCAATTCGGTTCCCGATTAATATTGGTATCATAAAAAGATTCAAATTAAATGTCAATGACTGATAAAATACATATATATATATATACTTCTCCACGTTTTATAAAGATTTCGCCGCCGTCGCCGCCGTGTACAAGAATAGAGAGGGGGGGGAGCGATCGGTAATAGGGTTAGAGGGGGTCAGTAATAGGGTCAAACGCTCAATAATAGGGTCAGAGGGTCAGTAATAGGCCGAGGGACCGTCATGGATTCGCCAAGGTCATTTTTCCCCTATTATGGCCCAATTCCGTTCGCGATTAATATTGGTATCATAAAAATATTCAAACAGAATGTGAATGACTGATAAAATACATATATATATATATATATATACACATATGTATATATCTTTCTATATAATATAAAGATTTAGCTGCTGTCGCAGTCGCTACCATGTACAAGAACCAAGGGAGAGGAGATGAATGGAAGCGTGGGTGGAGGCCAGTCCATCGCCTCCCGCTCATTAGCGTTGTAAATAGTAATGACCAATTTCAATGAGATATGGTTCGTTATCGAAAGCGTTCTATTCCCCGAGATTCTTGACTATTTTGCGAATGGACCATTTTAGTTTCCCAGCAATGCGGCGATGGATCGCGGTGCGATGCGTTGGGCTTTATTTGAAACACTGAAAATAGTATTGAACCAAATTGCACACGAATCGACAACCCCAAAAGGCAAGGGTATCACAAAGTATTGATTGGTTCATTGAAACTGGGACGGTCGATCGGCTAAATTGGGCCATTGATAGTAGAAGTGAATTGTATGCATGGATCTCACTACAAATATGCAGGAAAATTGTTAACTGAGTATTTCGAACACTGAGTATTTCTGAAGTGCTCCAATGACGACCGGTTTTCGCTATTATTAACGTGTCCCTATCAATGACTACTTCGATGTTGTTCAACTCATCTGTTCCATGTATAGCATCACCATTAAAACACTCTTACGGTTAAAAGTTAAATAGATGGGTGAATACTATATCATCCATAACTTAATCGTAACAAGATTTTAAAAAGTGTAACCACACACGAAACTTTCACAGCTTAAAAAAAAAAATTAATGTACCGGACTGGACATTTTTAGGCAAAAACTGGAGCATTAAATTTAATGTATAATAGTGACGAAAATTTGATGTTTTTTTTACAGTAAAATTAAAATAAATTACTGAAATTAAAGAAGTTTAATACTTAAATCAGAGTAAATTATTCAACGCAAAGTATTTCCAAAGTTTTAAATGCGAGTTTAAATAAAGTTTTAATTTAATTTTTCATCAGACTTGTACACGAAATTTAATATACCAGTTTGTGCATAAAAACTTCCAGTGCTAGTCCATTAAATTTAATACGAATTTTTATTTCAGAGTATGGTCACGAATCTACAGGGCAAAACGAGAGGCGACCAGCTACGTTCGATTCTCTCCCATGTATCGAAAATTCACGGTTCACTGGAGGCAGAATGAGAAAGTCTTGCCGGCGATCGCGGGGCCTTAAGTAGGTACGACCCGACGGCGCGACGAGACGCGAGCGTGTGGTATCACTGAAAAATTCATTAGTCACACCAACGCCCCGTAGTTAAGAATTCATTAGACAACGATGAGGGTAGCCGTCTGGCTGTTGTTAGTCGTGCAGGGTTGTTGCCGGGCCGTGGAGGGGCGATCCGCTGCTGTTTCGTAGCCGGGTGGATAACGAGCACATGTGCATTTCTCCCTGGTGGTTTATCAAATATTAACATTTCCTTAAGAACGTTGGAACGGCGGCGGTCTCTCGGTGAAGTTGTTCTCAGTGTCGAACTATAGCCACGCACGAATGAACGGTCCATGTTGCATGACAACGGCAGTAAATTATTGAGCGTGCAACTCGACCGCCAGTAGTACAACCACGATGCAGTTGAAACCAGAGAAATTTGGAGCCGGGAGCACATCCAAATTTTGGCAATACCGATAATTATCCGGTATCTCGAGACACACGGAGTTTAGCCGGAGATAGCTGAGGCATTGGGTACGGGCGAAATTCAAGCCAGAGCAAACTTGACTAATCGAGTATACGCACCAACCGGTAGCCGAGATATGGAGGATCCGCACGTCGGTTGGCGAGGTGATAAAAGCCCACAATTTCGCAAACATAGTAACTCGAGGGGGAGAGGGCTTTGCCAACGGTGAACCTCCGCGGGATTTAGATTTCGCGGCTAGATGATCCCCGCCTCCGTTCCTCCTACGGTGGGATATGTTACGTAAACTGTAATCTGATATGCATATCACCGCGTAGTTGCGGGTACCGCTAACTTCGGCGGCTAATGGGTATTCAAATACGTACAGTTCAAGCCAGTATGAGTCGAAGAATCGATACGAACAAGTTCACGGCTTTTCCTGGGTAAACGTCGGTTGTCGCAGTCGATGTGTCGAACCTGTTTTGAAGAGTACGTAGTACCAAGCAAGCAATCAGTTAATCTATTGATTATACATCATTTTCGTACACGTATGTGGCTGTTTATTTGTCGGAATCGCCGCAGGAAATCAAAATTGAATTCAATCCATCTGCCGGCAGCCTGGGGAGTTTGCGGAGGGATTTTACACGGAGAAGCCAGTGTTTGAGGGAATCCTTATGTACGACGAGAGTTTAATTTTGGGATTGTTATCTGAAAAATTAGTGTGATCATTATTCATAATTTATAGACCATTCGAAAGAATGAAAGTCCACGTAGGCCTTGCCGGGTGGGTCACGTACTGTGTTGCGCGATACGCCACACACTGGGATTTGGTATATACGAGAGTGGCGCTTTTGCCGTCGACGCTGCAGAATGTAAATCGTTAGGGCGAATCGTGCGGCTAATATTATGCGGAAGCAGGCACCCGAGGTATGATAATGACAGTGGCATAGCTCACCAGTGAGGTCTGGGCGCTATCACTGCACCCGGTGGCTCACCCCTGGCTTCCGCCACAAGGCCTTTTAAAAGCAATGGATGCCTCGAGGGATTAGCATCGTCTACAACCGCCGAACAAGAGGGAGAAGGAGAGAGGGGGAGAGCGACAGAAAGATAAAGAGAAAACCACACATATATGTGTACATATATACATGTACCTATGTACATACATATATAGAACGTGATCGATTGTTAAAATAAAGCTACGTGAGATCTTTTGCGTTTCCGATTTGTACATTCCACCGCTCCCAGAATCGCAGAAACGACGTGAGCGAGCACATAGCGAGTTATAGAGCTCGTTCGATGGGGATAAACCTATCCAGGGACTCCCCCTTCTGGCTTGGGTTCCGTCCAACTTTGCTTTAAGAAGGGAGTTTCTATCCTGCTCGCGCGAAATTATCGGGAAATAACGAAGGAACTTCAAGAATAACTGCTTCACCGAGATCGTCGATTCTCACATGTAACCACGTCGGGAGAAGGCGAGGGAGGAAGGATGTGTCGATTCTCTCTCATAATAATCTGTTCGAATCGTCGGATATCCACCGAGTTAGTGGATAAGAGGACGGGTTAAATTGATGATTTTACTCTCGTGAATTCGTAATATCTGAGCGGAGGAACCGGGATTTACACAGTTTAAAAATATTCCAAATTTAATACACCGAACTGGAAGCTCCTTTTATGCAATTAACATGCACATTGAATGTAATGTACAATTATCATGAAAAATGAATAGACTGTTGGAGTGAATTTAATGTAAATTATTTCTAAAGTTTTAAATGTAATGTAAGTTAATTTTTCATCACAAGTGGACATGAAATTTAATATACCAGTTTATGCATAAAAACTTTGAGTACCAATGCATTACGTTGCGTAGGATTTTTTTTTTTTTTACAGTGCCGTCGTGAATTTTATAAATCGACCCTCTATGGGTTGCTCGAATATTCCTATTAATTTATGTCTCTATTACCTGGACTGGAATAATCAGGACGTATTACTTGTGAAAGGAAAACCATATTGTTGTTGACACGAGCGATACAGAAACAATTGTCATACTTTGGGAAGCAGAAAGAAAAACAACAACACAGCGCGCCTCTCGTCGAGTGACAATGATTGGTTTAGTTCCAGTTCAAAGATTTCCGTGCCTCCATGAAAATGAATTTTCGGAAAAAGTTGCAGCTCCCAAAAGTTTCGTGTTCCAGTGGCGAATAGTCGACGTGACTCGTATATTCTGGGCGTTCCACGCCGTACCGGTGACCACCCGTGATACGTGACTCGCCGTTCCAGTAACATATCCACGAAATGGTCATTTTAACGCGCTCTCGGACACCCGACTCTTGGCTCGGTTCGCCCACGAGGGGTAACTTCGTGCTCGGCCGGGTTGTTGTTCGCCAAGCTGTTACGACCTTTCGTACTACCGGCCGACTGCTCTTTCTTCGTTTCGTATCTGTAGCTTCGCCCCTAAGCCGGGCGGCGTTATCTTCGTAAGCGCGGCTGTTGGCTTAATTCGTCGTTGCTGTGAAATCTAGGCGTGAGATTCACCGGGACGGAGAAGATGACAATGTCGGACTTGTACTACGAATGAGGTACATGTCGGACGTCATCGCCATCTCCACTGGGTCCGAACACTATGTCTACGATTGGAATATCCAAATTACTACGGACAACTTATATGTGTCAAGTATCAGTACATTTCATCACATTGATCCTGTAATGCAACAGTAGATTTATCCTGTAATGCAACAGTACATAGGTCTTGTAATGCAACAGTACATCGATCCTGTAATGTAACAGTACATTTATCCTGTAATGCAACAGTACGTTGACCCTGTAATGCAACATTACATTGATCATGTAATGCAACAGTACATTGGTCCTGTAATGCAACAGTACATTGGTCTTGCAATGCAACAGTACATTGATATTGTAATGCAACAGTACATTGATCTTGTGATGCAACAATACATTGATCTTGTGATGCAACAATACATTGATCTTGTAGTGCAACAATAATATTGATCTTGTTCAGGGATTCGAGCTGGATTACTACACGAAATTTGTTTTTATGTTAAAACATTTTTGGCGGATTTTCGAGTGAGGGGTCCTCAAAAAGCCTTGCGGTCCCGTCAGGGCTGGATGAGGAATTAGTGATGCATTGTCTTTCATCAATGCATTATGACATCTCTATTCAGATGGTCCAGACATTGCTGAAGGACATCGCACTTAGAATAATCAGGGCCTGTCACGGATAAGTCCTAAAACTACCGAAAATTATTTCACATGCAATTATAGTCAGAACACGCTGTTGTACTCATACATTTTTGTTGTTGCACCGTGTAACTGTTCGCAAATCCGCAGATCTTGTTAATTTCAGGTAATAAAGGATAATACTTCGTCGTTGCGATGAGCACGTTGGGAAGTGAGGAGCGTTCGAAGTAGCCTATTGGCATGTTTGTCGACAGTCCTGTATAGTGGATTGTATCATAGTTTACATACATGCATAGACACACACACATCCACCGACAGTGTAAAGAGTCGTAATCCGGATAACATTACCTGAAGAGGTTTGCCACTCCATGCGCACACGAACCTTCACTGTTCCTGTCTATCGTGAAACTCTGCGCAACCGTGGACAGCTCGAAACATCCCCTAACGAGGACTCATGTAGTACTTACGCGTTCGAGTACGGCATTGTGTAGTCTATGTCTACCACGAAATACGCAGTGAAAACCATTCTACACTCTGTAGGTTTCGATTAATCCCTTCGAGACTCTCTAAATGTGCTACTGACATGTGACGCATGCGAACCGGAGTGACATGATGTCCGCCTCAAAATAGGGCGAGTTAATAGTGAACCAGTCGAACACATGGAACAGATAGAACCACTAATTTGAGACGAGTTATAAGAAACCCGCTCCGTGCCACGTTATGGAATCCAACTCGATTCGTACTGACAGGGATGCTTGCATGTTCCGGAGACTCTGAATCGTTGAAATTCGTCCCAAGGATATATGGTCCAATAATGCTGCTGGAGAACGGGAGTGCGATAATATAAGGACCGCCATGTAAGGACCGATATGGCGCTATGACGTACAGCAGCCAGTGTGGAGCCACCGATGTGCCGTTTTTTCAATTACCGCTGAATCCCACCTCGGTCGTGAGTACATTATACCTCATCTTTTTTATTATTTCGAAGCTGTTCCTCGAATATATTATCGTCGAGAGGCTACATGTTACTAAAAAATTTGAAGAATTAAAGTTTCGGGCTCCGACCTTACGATCCATTACAAGGACAAGAGTCAATGAACGCTACACATAAAATTGTCGATATTGCTACAATTTTTTTTACTCTTCACTTACCGTGGCGTTAGAAAATTCTAAAGTTTCTGTATAAATGACTCGTCGTTTTAGCCCGTCAATTTTACCACAACAAATGTAAAACTAATTTTTTCATTGGGCAAGAGACCTTCGCAGTGATGCGAAATCATGTCGAAGAGCTATAGAGTTTTAAAACAGTGGTGTATTCAAGTCTGACTGTCAAGTCACGTTGAACACTTGAAACAACTAGAATGAACAACTACTGACAATATCAAAGAAATCGTCAACTCTGGCCGTTCTTCCGTCAACGAGCAACAAATTCCGGCGGAATCTAAGCTGGGATAACATACGAACGGACTGAATATAATACGTTCGTAAGCTGGAGGGACGGTGGCCGGAACGGAAATTGGAGGAGAGCTTTTGAGTCTAAAGGGTGCGGCGAGAACAGGGTGAAAATTTATCGGCGCTGCGTGAGGAGAAATACCAATCGAGGGAGAGCATTGTTTCACGTATAAGCCACTTGGACATCGGGAGCGAAGGAGGAGCTTCGTTACGATAAAGCTTTTTGGCCAAAATCACGGAGCACGAAGCGACAATGATAATAACGATAATGACGATAGCGTCGACGCTCTTACCAACACGATCGCGCTTCAACACGGATATATATATAAATTCGCCTCGAATTCTGTACACTCTCTGCATTTCTCTGGTACTTTTATCACGTATCGCTGGTAATGTAAACATGACGTGTATCGTGTTAACCGTTCAATACGGTTTGTCCGATAATAAAACGGATTTTGATTTGGCGGCCTTTTAATTAGCCGTAAAAAAATAAATAAAAACAAGATGTTCACCCATCGAAGTAACCCATTGTTATAGTTATTGTCCAGCCAGTAGATTTATTTAATCGCGTTCAATTTTCATATTTTTTCGTCTCTACCAACGATACGATAGCGCATACTATAAGTTTTTAACGATATTCGGGCTGAAGTGGCGAGAAGGTATGCGGAGAGGGATTGCGCTGCACGCGTTAGTGTACGTGTGATAAATGTAGATAAAGCAAGTGGATAAATGGAGTTAGTCTTTCGTTTATTGAATTTATCTCAGACACTAAAGCGTCAATCTCCTTGAAATTTAGACACAATCTGGCTGATAGTATGCTCTGCCCTGTGGTAGGTTTTTTTTTTCAAATCTAACAGCAATTGGCGGAGAAAGTCGCTGCGTCCTGTCATAATCGACCGGTTTCCGAAATGTTTACACCATGCCCTACGTAGCTTTGCACAAGCATTACAAAAAAAAATCTTCATGGTCAACAAATCTGAAAAAACTGCAAAACAATTCAGTGTGTTTGCTCGCAAAGTAGCAAAGTTTTATAGCGATCAAAGATGAAAACGCTTTTTGACCTAAATATGCTTAAATCTTTCTAAAAAACCAACAAAAATAAGTGGCAATATTATTTTCGAGTTGGTAGAATGTAATTTTTAAAAATGTCAACGATACTCCAGTATGATTATTCGATACCGCATTATCCTATAACGCGATTCACTCAATTTCGTATTTAATCCTTGCAGCCGTCGGCGGTGCCCTTTTCCCCCAATTCGATCTCTCGGGCTCGCATATTATCATGCCAGCTCGCCGGATCTCAATTTCTCGCGTTATTGCCGCCTTCGTATGCATCAAGAGCGTCGGGGATCGCCGGAGAGGCATAAAATAGCGCGGAGGATCGAATCGATTTCGTGTTCGGAAGCGTGGAGTGTTCGCTTCTACCGTGCACCGTATACATATATTCGTTCGGCATGCAGCCCTGAGGTGCGGTCTACCTTTTACTGTATATTGCGCGTATGTAAATACATATATATCATACTAATACGCCGACCACTGTTCTACATACATAACATGCACTCCGCTGTGAGCTATCTTCGTTTCCGATTGTTCACTTACCGCCAGATATCTATATTTTTCAACACTCGCCCGCTCTATTTCTTACTCCAGCCAACGACCGTAAAAAAAAAAATCGCAAAATTGCATCGCCAACGCGGCGCTGAGGGAATATTTTCACCGCTTATGTTGGATGAGTTGATGAAAATCGAATATCCAGTCGCGTCGGAAACTTCTGCGCGTTTATGAAACATTCGTTTGGAAAACGCGGATGGGGTTGACGAGAAAAATCGATTACTCGGCAGTCTGTACACTAGACGCTTTCGGATCTCCTGAGTACGGCTGCAAGTCGTAAAAGAAATCCCGCTCTCGAATCGCCGTTACCTAGTCGTGTACGGTGTACCGTACACGCTACTGTGTAGGTAAAGGCGCGAAGTATACAGCGTAGGGGATGAGAAAGTGCACCTTCGAACCTCGTCACGAACCGCCTCTTCACAGAAAGCTGGAAAGAGGCTCAGAGACCAGATTTAAGGGTGGATCCCGAGTCTCGTTCGTGTCGCCACCGCGGACCTTAGGGAAAGACGTGTGGCAAACACCACATGCGGCGTCCGGATCCGGTCTCGAACCCGTTATCCACTGGCGATACTGTGACCGCTCTGAAAACATCCGGCGACGTCTGTTTATCCGCTTAAGGTGAAGGGAAACTTTTTTCAACAGTGTGATTGTCTTAATCCGAATTCGCGTATTCGTCTTGAATTTGCTTTTTTCTCGAGAAAATACACACCAATAACAAAGGTTTATTAGTTTTCGGTATTGACTGAGTCCTTTGTAACTTCGGATTAAGGGGGTAGGTGAAATATACCACTCTATGATGAAAACTGTACTAACTTTTTACAATACTTTATTGTCCATAAAGCTCTACAATTTTTTATTTCTTAAATTTCCGATCGCACCGTCCAAGGCTTCTAGTTTTACAGACGATTTTAGTTTTATAAACACAAGTACAAACTAAAATTATTAATGACACGGAAAATGAAAGGACAAGTTTGTATATTCAAGCCTGAACAAACAAGTTTGTCACTTATTTAACAACATTATTTGTACGAACGATCGTATTCCGATTTTACGAAATTATTTTTTATTGTGTAATGCTACTTCTGTCAAAATTGATGAAACGTTCCCTGTCCAAAGGAAAAACACAGTTCCAACGCCCTCGAACAAATGGTATTACAGTTTTGGTCATCAAGTGAGCGCCGATTGGGTAGGAAAGAGGTAGTTTCGCATGGCCTTAAACGCATTCGATTATACATATAAAAAATGTCGATATCTGGCCTAATTATTTCGGCGCTTTAATATTTAATAATTGTCCGGCGATAACATCGACACAATCCATATAGCCTCAATTTTATATGAAAACTTTATGATCGTCCGACCGAGTGGGGTCATCAATGATTCATGCAATATTGAATTTTCATATATATCGACTGCGTGATGCGATAAGGACGTGATTAAGCATGGAATATATGGAACGCTGCGAAACGAAAGGGCGCAATGCGTATACTTTAACAACGACACTACACAGTAAAAAATATTTGTACATTTAACAAACCCTTTTTGTACGCAAACGTCCGCAATTATTTTCTTGTCAATTTTACAAAAAATATTCGTGGATTTGACCATTTTTATAAAATGGACAAGATTTTTTGACTTTTAGGACAAGAAACCTATGTTTCTGTGTATATCCTTGTCTTTTAACAGTCGACATATCCTTCTGGCATCTTGTCCGAAAAATTCAAAAAAAAAAATGTTGGCATTGCTTTTTGCATAAAATAGCTCAGAATGAAAAACGTGAATTTTGGGTACCATGTGTGGTTTGCGCGTTGGAAGACCGGAGTGTCGATCACAATATATCGGGATCGATTACGACCGACGTACCCGCTTTCGTTGGAGAACAACCCCCTAGTGATCGGGCGTACAGTCGCCGGTAGGTGGTACGTGTCAAGCGTACGGTAAGACATTCCTCTCGTCTATCTATATACATATATACTTTCTCGTTCGCTTGTCACGACGGGAACGCGTGCCGTGGCAATCGATACACCTCTTCAAATTGTAGATATCGAATTTCCCAAGCGTCTCACGTTCGTCGCAGTCTCACTCAAACGTTAGTTTTCCGTCCTCTTATTCCGACAGGCAAAGTTAGACGCGAGTAAGTTTCACAGTTCGACGTGTACTCCGCGAGCGCGACAACTATTCGTGCGAGTTATCGCGCAGCAAGGAATTCTCCGCACTCTTA
Organism: Ichneumoninae sp. A BG-2022a; assembly: GCA_030522665.1. NCBI lineage: Eukaryota > Metazoa > Arthropoda > Insecta > Hymenoptera > Ichneumonidae > Ichneumoninae sp. A BG-2022a. The sequence goes on from JAPYZC010000242.1 coordinate 61,169, forward strand.
CTCTTACAATTTTTTCCCCGCATTCTGTTAGTTTTTTTTTTTTTTTTTTTTTTTTTTTTTTTTTTTTTTTTTTTTTTCTTTTTGGGTTTTGTTTGTGTTTTTGCTTCT